>JAJIBD010016704.1:0-18713 GCA_021461705.1 Cryptotis parvus | reverse complement strand
TGAATGTATCTGGTTAAAACTGGGTGCCCACCTACTCGAAGGAAGGTGGTGACCTCATTCCTTCCCGGCGTGCCTGGATTTGGGCACCGTGCCCGGCATGCACACCGGCACATACACACTCGTGACTTTTCCTGGGTTCCTGTTATTAATTACTCTGTAGACCTTGTCCAGGAAAGCTTCAAGCAAGTGGGGGGGAAGCTCTGTCGTCCTGTGGAGGATACCCAAGCTCTGGGGTGTGTGGTCGGACAGAGCCGGCATTGCTGAGCCTAGGCGGAGCCAGGGCTGGTCCACACTCAGCTGCAGATTCTCTCATGCAGAACTGCTCTGACGCATGAGGCCCACCCCAGCCCCTTGCTTTTTATAGCCCCATTTCCTGGGAGTAAGACTTTGAAGAAAGTGTTTCTGTTGGCTGCTGGTGCCCTCTTAGGCCAGCTGCCAGGAGGCTGCAGTCCACTTCCTGACCTTCAGGGCCAGGCACCCACTTCCCGGACTCCTCCCTAGCCCTGAGGGGTGTCCCTCCTTCTCCACAGGGCCCCTGCCTGGGGAGCTTTGGCCCAAACAAGCTGTGGAGTAGTCATTCATTCCCTGGTCAGTGGTGGCAACAAGGAGGGACGTCAAGCTGGCCCAGGAGCTGCTCTGACCACCAGCCCTGGGACAGGCTCTGCGTCCACTCCTCCAGCTCCTTCCCGGGAGTTCTGACCACCAGCCCTGGGACAGGCTCTGCATCCACTCCTCCAGCTCCTTCCCGGGAGTTCTGACCACCAGCCCTGGGACAGGCTCTGCGTCCACTCCTCCAGCTCCTTCTTGGGAGTTCTGACCACCAGCCCTGGGACAGGCTCTGCGTCCACTCCTCCAGCTCCTTCCCGGGAGTTCTGACCACCAGCCCTGGGACAGGCTCTGCGTCCACTCCTCCAGCTCCTTCCTGGGAGTTCTGACCACCAGCCCTGGGACAGGCTCTGCGTCCACTCCTCCAGCTCCTTCCCGGGAGTTCTAACCACCAGCCCTGGGACAGGCTCTGCGTCCACTCCTCCAGCTCCTTCCCGGGAGTTCTGACCACCAGCCCTGGGACAGGCTCTGCGTCCACTCCTCCAGCTCCTTCCTGGGAGTTCTGACCACCAGCCCTGGGACAGGCTCTGCATCCACTCCTCCAGCTCCTTCCCGGGAGTTCTCAACCACCAGCCCTGGGACAGGCTCTGCGTCCACTCCTCCAGCTCCTTCCCGGGAGTTCTGACCACCAGCCCTGGGACAGGCTCTGCGTCCACTCCTCCAGCTCCTTCCTGGGAGTTCTGACCACCAGCCCTGGGGACAGGCTCAGCGTCCACTCCTCCAGCTCCTTCTTGGGAGTTCTGATGAGAGTCCCCAAAGCTGGCCAGGAAGTTCCCGGAGAGGATCCCTGGAGATCGAGACCTTTCAGTCTCCCCGTGGGGACCAGGAGCTGGACTTCCCGACCTCTCTCTGCTGCTTCCTGCTGGGAAGTGCTGAGATCGGGCCCCTTCCTCTCCTGGGTGGTCTGGTTGGGGCTGTAGGTTTCAGCGTGACCTCTGAGGCTCGAATTGCTGCCCTCTCAAAGTGACAGTCTGTCTGCAGGAAGAACTAGTCACCTACCAAGTGTCAGCCATGTTTGGAAACAGCTTGGCCAAGGGCCGTCTCTGCTGGGCTCACCCCGGACGCCGCTGCACAAACCTCTCCCCCGGAAGAGGCGGAAGATCAGGATGCTGTTGGCTGGCCCCAGCGTCCCAGCAAGACTACCCCGCACCGGGCTGTCTCTCTGATCCCCTTGATCCCAGGAGACCGCACAGATCACCAAGGGAGCAAAGGAGTGGCTGGATCAACTGTGCCTAGCACTGGAAGCCCATCCTTGTCAGTGAAGTAAAGCGTGCAAATCGCCGTGGGACAGAGACATACAGCTCTGCTCGCCCCCCCACGGGAGCTGCCTGCTCTGTGGGCACAGTCAGCACCGGGGACGTGTGTGTGTGTGTGTGTGTGTGTGTGTGTGTGTGTGTGTCTTGGCGCGCTCATGTCTGTGTCTAAACACTCCAGGATCTAGGAGATATCCTGGCTTTGGGGGCCAAACTAGCCTGCCCAGCCTTCCTGCTGGCCTAATTCTCAGCTGCGGCTGCCCGCTGGGGCCCCTCCCGGGCCTGTCCCTGCCTGTAGATTTGGCATCGGGAGAGGAGGAGTCTGATGGAAAGGGAGAGCAGCGGGCTCTAATCTGATGTGGATCTGCTCACAGCAATCCGGAGATTTCCCAGCACTCCCGCCTGCCTTCTGCTCCTTAAGAAAGTGCCCGGAAAGTTAAACCCACAGACACAAACACACATCACCAAAAAAAAAAAAAAAAAAAGTCAGAAGCAGGCAGGGAGAGAGAGAGAGCTGGCGTGCCACGGCTCAGAAGCAGGCAGGGGAGGGAGAGGCTGGCGTGCCAGGGCTCGATTGGTGCCGGAGGAGGCAGGCGCAGCGCCCGCCGAGACCCCACTCAGGTCTCAGCCCCCAGGAACCTCCTCCATGGATCTGTGCCTCCGCGGGGGCTGCCTCTGCTTAGGATGGGAAACTGTGTCAAGTCCCCATTGAGAAACCTCTCCAGGAAGGTAAGTCTCTGGGTGCCCGTGACGGGAGGGCACGGGGTTAGGGGCCTCTTCTTGCCCTTTGTGGTCCCAGAGGTTGGGCATGGGGGTGGCCTCTAAAGCCTGTCCCCCCAGCCCCCATTGGGGTTCTGTCTACGATGACTTCCTGATCCCCACCTCTGGTTCCCTTCTGCCACTCTTTCCTTCATCCCCAGGCTCAGAGCTGAAATTGCCCCTTGGTGGAGGAAGCTGGGAAGGACAGAGAGGGCAGCTGATGATGGGCATTTGCACAAAATTTAAGAAAGAGAGTTTTAAGCTCCTGGAGTTGCAGAGCTTAGGTCCCGCGGAGAGGGAGGGAGCTGGCGGCCTCAGAATAGGGTTGTCCTGGGCTTTCTGGAGAAGGCTCCTTCTTCGTCACTGGCCAGGGGCTCTTCATCTCCTCTGAGGGTCTTTCACCCTCTCTACTGGTGCTCAGCCTGCCGAGCCTTGGGTTTGGGTGGTAGATCCCCTGGCTGCTGGAGTCAAACCAGCCGGCTCCTTCTCTCCTTGATGGTTAGGGAGCCAAATTGCAAGGTGCCTGGGATAGTTTCTGTTGAGAGCTGGGTGTGGAGCAGCCCTCCGCTTTCTCTCCCTATCCGCTAGGATAATCTTCTTCCCAAGCATTCCTTTTGGAACACAAATAAGGGCCTCCCACCCAGTCTGGACTCACAGGCTGATTTTTGCTGTCCTGGGCTTGGGGCAGTGCTTTGCCCAGCAGTGAGCCGGAGGAGGAGGGACTCGGGTATTTAAAGCGAGCTAGGGGTGTCTGGGCGGTTTCCTTCAGTTCTTTCATTTGCCAGACCAGGAGCTCCATTTCCTCTCGGGCTCAGTGACCCGTGAGAAGCCTCAGATTAGCTAACGGTCCCCTTGCCCTCAACCCTCTTTGTTCCGTCTCCTTCGCTTTGACAGGCGCCCGCCCGGGGTTGGAGATTCGGAGGTTTTTCTGCTGACGCCCTCCTTGTTTAGCTGAACTGTTCACCGCAAATTCCTTTTCATCTTCACTTTCCTTAGGGTCCTTCTGCTCCTTGGCTTCTTCGGTGTGTGTGGGGGGGGGGTCTCCCCCCCATCCCTCTGCCCCATTTCCGTAGGGGAGTCTTTTGCATCAGAACTGGCCTCAGAGCTGAGGCAGAGAAGCGAAACTGATCTGAATTATCTGGAGCAGTGATTTTCTTTTTTTTTTCTTTTTTTTTGGGGGGGTTACACCCGGCAATGCTCAGGGGTTACTCCTGGCTCTGCACTCAGGAATCACTCCTGGCGGTGCTCGGGGGACTATATGGGATGCCGGGATTGAACCCAGACGGGCAAGGGCCGGCCGGCGTGCAAGGGCAAACGCCCTACCCGCTGGGCTATCGCTCCGGCCCCTGGAACAGTGATTTTCAATCTTCTTTTATTTTTTGCCCGGGAGCCATCCCAGGCTCTGTGCTTGCGCGATTGCTGCTGTTGGCAGTGCTCAAAGGACTGTGTGGCGCCCGGGATCAGACCTGGGTCTCCTGCAGGTGAAGTCTGCGGCGCCTCTAGTCTCAATCCCCCTTTTTTGGGGGTTGGGTTTCAACCTTTTGGATCAATGTGCTGACTGATTGTTGAAAACCACTGATCTAGAAGCCCAGAGGGCAAAAGCCCTTCCCCTGGGTTCTGTTCAGAGTTGAAGAGATGCGCCAGGGGCGTAGCTCAATGGTAAAGAGAACGTGTGCCCGGAGACACCTGATTTCAGTCCCAGGCGCAAAAACAAAGAGAGAGGGAAGGAAGGCCAGAGAGAAGGAAGGAGGTTCCAGGAAAATAGTACGGCACTTGCCTTGCACACAGCAGACCCAGGTTCAATCCCTGGTATGATATATGGTCCCCTGAGCACTGCCAGGAGTAATTCCTGAGTGCAGAGCCAGAGCTTAGCCCTGAGCATTGCAGGTATGACCCAAAAAACAAAGAAAAGGGAAGGAGGGAGAGAGAGAGAGAGAGAGAAAGAAAGAGAGAGAGAGAATAAAGTTTAGAACTTAAAGAAATAAACTTAGGGGGGCTAGAGCGATAGCCCAGCAGGTAGGGCGTTTGCCTTGCATGTGACAGGTCCATGCCGGCCTGGGTTCGATCACCAGCATCCCATCTGGTCCCCTGAGCACCGCCAGGAGTAATTCCTGAGTGCAGAGCCAGGAGTAACCCCTGAGCATCACTGGGTGGGACCCAAAGAGACAAAAGGGGCCAGAGCAATAGCACAGCGGGAGGGCATCTGCCTTGCATGCAGCCGACCCTGGTTCAATCCCCAGCATTCCATAGGGCACCTCCAGGAGTAATTCCTGAGTGCAGAGCCAGGAGAAACCCCTGAGCATTGCCAGGTGTGACCCAAAAACTAAAAAAGAAAAAAAAAAGACAAAAAGAGAAAGAAATGTGTTCCAGCCCACCCTGCCCACTTTCCCTTATGCAGACTTGACATATGGCATTTGGGCATGTGATTTGTCCTGTCCGGCCTCAGTTCCCTTGTCCAGCAAGTAGAAATGCTAATATCACTGCCTGAGGTGACTGTCACCAGCCCGGCTCTTTACTCACTGCTGGGGGCTCAGTGGTCAGTGCAGGCCATCGAGCATCCTGCTCACCATCAGGCTCGTCTCCACTCTTGGAAGGCGGTGGAGAGCCAGAGTCCAACAGGCGTGTGGGTCTGCAGAGTCAGGTAGACACTCATACAGCGTCTGCACGCTAATGACGACCAAGCAGGTGCTTCTACTTCCTGAATATCTGCTTCCTGTGTCCGTGAGCGCATGTTCCACGAGGGAGTCGTGGCTGTTGTCTAGAGAGAGGAGAGGACCCCAGAACAGAGCTGTCCCTACGGTCCCAGGGCCGACACCCCAGAAGCAGAGCCGGGATTGGCTCTGGGAGCTGGGAAGGGCTTGTGTCTGCTCCAGTGTTCTAGGCTGCCCCTCTGTGTCCCTGTGGCCAGTGGCCAGCTCTGACCTTCCTGGCTGCATTTCCAGGGATCCTGTCCCCAGGAACTGAGCCTCCCCAAAGCGCATTTACTTATTCTTTTATTTTTCCTTTTTTGGGTCACACCCGGTAATGCTCAGGGTTCCTCCTGACTCTGCACTCAGGAATTACTCCGGGCGGTGCTGGGGGACCATATGGGATGCGGGGACCGAACCCCTCTGCTATGGCTGCAGCCTTCCATTCACTTATTCTATCCCGGGCCCCGCAGGGGGGGGGGTTGCAGATCTGCATTCTCTTGGGGGTTGTTAGAAAGCCAAGGCCACACTTAGGAGAGCCCCCCCCACTTCTCTAGGTGCCAGGAGACAGCTTTGCCCAGGGGCTGCTGCCCACTGGCCTCCTGTGCTGGGGGAGAGGAGCACAGTGAGAGCCGCCTGCGCCTGGCTCTGGCCGCAGCAGCACCAGGCTGTCAGGTGCGATTAAGGGCCGGAAGAGCAGCACCCCTGCAGGGGTGACTGGGTGCCAGGCAGGATTAGGCTCAAGAGAGACAGTGGAAATTCCCCCGCCAGCACCGTGCTCCTCCGTCCCGGGATCCAGGCTCCCATCCTGCTTGCCTGCTTCCTGATTGGCAAACACGCTCCCACTCCCCGAGCCAGCAGTCAGTGCCTTCTGGCCCCCGGCATCTCTTCACTTGCTCGCCCGTCACTGTCATCACTGCTGACATCGTCATTGCAATCACCATGGCAACTCCGGTATCGGGCCTCACCAGGCTCTCAGCCCGGTGCGCCAGCTCTTGTAGTTCTCCCAAGTGTCCGTTCTCTCCCTGGCTCTCAGCCTGTCCGGACTGCAGAGAGGGGCAATCAGAGCCCAGAGGGGGGCAGCGGGCTGCCGTAGGTCACACAGCGCCACCGGCAGCCAAGCCCGAATTCACCCTTTAAACTGCCTCTCTGAGCCTAGCGGATGAGAGTCAGCCAGGGACAAAAAAAAAAAAAAATCCCTGACAAATGTTCCCAGAGTGTTTTTCGTGGGGTGAAGCCTCTGTCGGCCTGCCCCACTGTCCCAGCTCTACTTCCTGAGACAGGGAGATCTCTGCTTCTGCCCCGACCTTGGGAGTTGGGTCCCACATTGCTCAGTGGCTGAGATACCCTAAAACCAGCCCTAATTGCCCTCATTGCTCTTGGGGCTGAGGTACTCCGCCTCAAGAAACCAGAGCACCCGTCTGTCCTGCTCAGGCTGGAGGAGGCCTCGGAAGTTGGCAGGAAATCGATGCCTTGTCACCCCCGTCCCGAGGGGCTTTGGGGAGCAGGTGCCTGAGAGGAGGACGTGAGAAGTGGAGGTCGTGCTGGAGGGGCAGGCCCCTGAGATCTTGGGGAGTCCTGGAAGCACCCCTTTGAGTTGGAGGAACGTTTCTGCCAGTGGTAGCAGGATAGAAGCAGGAGGCGGCAGCTGTGGGGGCGGGGTGCCCAGATGCACCCTCCTAGGCTGCTCTCTCCCCGGGAGGGGCGCTGTGCCATCTGGGGCTGCAGACAGCGTGGCTGAGCAGGATTATGGGGGGCTGCACAGGGGGAGGCAGTAGGGGAAGGATGTTGTGTCTGGACGCTGCCCTGTCCTAAGGGGCCGTTCCATGGGCCACACAGACTTTTTATAGCTGCGTGGGAACGGGCCGCGGGAGGCGCCGGGGTCTGGGAGCGGCTATATTCGGTCAGCAGTGATGGCCTAGCAGCCCCAGCCAGGAGCCAGGGAAGGCGGGAGCAAGGAGAAGACTGTAGGTTGCAAGCTTGGGGGAGGGGGGCAAGAAATGCACCCCGTCCTGCCTTGTGCTTGGTTTGGCTGGCCCCGGCTTGACCTCGGGAGGTTTGGTGTCACTGCCCAAGGTAAGGCTGCCCTGTGTCCTTTCAGAGGGACACGCATTGGCTCTCTGGTGCCTGATCTGAGCATGCCCGCCCCTGAACCCTGGGCAGCCCCCTCCAGCCCTGCCCGCCAGCAGAACCAGCTCTCACCATCCTCGCTGCCTCCCCTGGGATCTAGAGGGAGCTGGGGACAAGTGTATGTGCCAGCTCAGCCCTGGACACTGCCCACAGATTCCAGGGCCCCTAGGGAAGGAGGACTCCTATTGGTCTCAGAATGGACAGAGCCTGCGTCTCTCAGGGTTCACACACACACACACACACACACACACACGTGTGATTCTGTGCGTGCCGTGTTGTATGCATGCGGTGTCTGCATGTGTGTGAGCACCAACACGGCCTCTGCAGTGGGTGTCCATCACTGCAGCTCTCCCTGGAGGAGCCCTTCGGCCCTGGACCGGAGACGCCATTCACTGCACCAACGTGCTGCCTGCCTCCCATGCAGCCCTCGGAACCCCGGGACCCTCAAGGCGGGGAGCCAGGCTGTGCAGGGAGGTGACAGCCCGCCCCTCTCTTGCATTTGCGTGGTGCTGAAGATGCGCCAGGAGGAGAGAAGCAGCTACTCAGCGGTGCAGACCCACGACGAGGGTGAGGGGCTGGCGGCCCCCGCGAGCTCCCCACACAGCTCCTGGCGCTGGCCCACAACTGCGCCCTTATGCACAACCTGCTGGGCCCTGCCTGCATTTTCCTGCGCAAAGGGCTTCGCGGACCACAGACAACCTGTACGTAAGTTGGCCCCAGTGGGGGCTGTGCCCCTCCGCCTGCTTCCCTGGGCCAGAGAAGCAGGGTGGTGCGGGGGAAGAAGCGGGGTCTGTACTCCGGCCCCTCCCCGCTCACACCTCCAGCCCCGGGCATGTGAATTCCCTCCTGCCTCAGTCCACCAGCAATTTTCCTGCCTGACTGCAAGGCACTAGCAAATATGCACCTGCCAGCAAGAAGAAATAACAAACGGGGATTGGCAAGATAGCACAGAGGCGTTGGCCTTGCACACAGCCGCCTGCGTTCAGTCCCTGGCACCCAGTGTGGTGCTCTGAGCACGGCCAGGAGAGACCCCTAGAGCACAGTCAGGAGTAAGTACCGAGCATCGCCTGGTGTGGGTCAAATGCAGCAAAAGAAGAAGAAGTAATAACAGCCAATGCTGTTTGGGCTTTGATTTCCTTGTGAGCACTTATTCTGAACCTTTTTGAACCCTGTGCTTAAGGTTCAGTGTGTTGCCGAGAGGGAGGTAGTTACAGCTGCGTTCAGAGATGAGAAAACAGAAGCAGCTTATTGCTGGGGCGAGGAGGGACATGCAAGATTAGAATTTGGGGAGTCCGGGGCTGGAGTGGTCGTACAGCCAGTAGAGTGTTTGCCTTGCCTGCCGCCAACCCGAGTTAGGTTCTTGCACCCTAGAGCCTGCCTGAAGTAAGTCCTCAGTGCAGAGCCAAGAGGAGATCACTGCGAGTGTGCCCCCAAAAAAAAATACTTGGACCCAGACCAGTAGCACAGTGGGGAGGGCGTTTGCCTTGCATGCGGCCAACCTGGGTTCTATCCCCAGCATCCCATATGGTCCCCCAAGCTCCACCAGGAGTAATTGCTGAGCAAAGAGCCAGGAATAACCCCTGAGTGTCGCCAGGTGTGACCCCCCAAAAAAGCAAAAAGAGAAACAGCTTTGGGGAGTCTGATTCAAGGCCCCCAGCGCGTCCAGCAGTGACACTGCGTATTAGCCCTCTCCTAGGAGAGACGCGGCCAGCCAGGGGCGCGTTTCCACAGCATCTGTGCTGTCCGGTAAAGAGGCACCAGCTGGCTAGGCAGGGGTGAAGTGCTGGAAGCTGTGGGTGAATTTTTCATGTTATTGAGCCTTGTGTGACTCCTGGGCTGGGCATGCCCTGGCGGCCGTGACAGGTGTGCCATCAGCCACAGGGTAAGGGCCTAAGTGATAAGCCCAAATAGGGGCCGGGCGATAGCCCAGCGGGTAGGGCATTTGCCTTGCACGCGGCCAGCCTGTGCCGCCCGGGTTCAATCCCCGGCATCCCGTATGGTCCCCGAGCACTGCCAGGAGTGATTCCTGAGTGAAGAGCCAGGAGTAACCCCTGAGCATCGCCGGGTGTGACCCAAAAAGCAAAAAAAAAAAAAAAAAAAAAAAGTGATAAACCCAAATGCTCTGGGTTCATTCATCAGCAGCACAGGTCAAATAGTCTTTTTTTTTTTTTTCTTTTGGGTCACACCCGCAACGCTCAGGGGTTACTCCTGGCTCTGCGCTCAGGATTTACTCCTGGCGGTGCTTGGGGGACCATATGGGATGCGGGGATCGAACCCCGGTTGGCCGCATGTAAGGCAAACTCCCTCCCCGCTGTGCTATCGCTCTGCCCCTTTCAAATACATTCTGATTCTATTTTTCTGTTTGCTTGTTGAGGAGCTGCACCCAAACATGCTCTAGGGCTTACTCCTGGCTCTGTGCTCAGTGGTCACTCCCTCGTGGGGCTCAGGGGACCACAGGAGTTGCCAGGGATTGATCCCGGGTTGCCTACACGCAAGGCAAAAGCCAGACCTGCTATACTATTTCTCCAGTCCATTTCTTTATTTGGCTATTCCTGGCTCAGTGCTCAGGGAGTGGCTGTCAGCAGTGCTGGGGAGATGGAATTGTGTCTCAGGCCAGTTGGAGCCCTGGGAGCCAGCTCCCTGGCCTTCTTCCCAAAATCTGGCCTCCGGAGACTGTCACAGAGGCCTTGGGAGGGAGGAGCTGGCATGAACCCATTTTACAGACGGTAACTCCAGAGAGCTTGAGTCACACCATGGGTAAATGACTCGACATGGCTAATGACTCAAGCAGATCTGGCCTTTGCTTTCCAGGCTGCCTGACTCAGGCAGCCCCGTTCACGTCCCTGACTGCAGAGAGGGAGGAAGCAGTGAATGTGTGATCGCTCAGTGGCTTCTTGCCTCTCTCTGCTGCTCTCCCCAAGGAAGCCTGTGCTCTAAGCCTGGCTGGAGGGGCCGGAGCAACAGCACAGCGGGTAGGGCATTTGCCTTGCATGCAGCCAGCCCAGGTTCGATCCCCAGCATCCCATATGGTCCCCAGAGCACTGCCAGGAGTAATTCCTGAGTGCAGAGCCACTCAGGAGTAACCCCTGAACATAGCCGGGTGTGGCTCATAACCCTAACCCTAACCTGAGCATAGCCGGTGTGGCCCAAAAAAGGATGACTGGAACCCAGCTCACCACCTCCAGCCACACAGGGGAGCTCTGGCTTTCCTGCCATCTGCCTCTGGCTGTTTCAGAATTCCACAGCGGGGCCCTGGGAGGGCGGCAGTACCTTGTTCCTCTGGAGCCCTGCAGAGTTGGGCCTGGAGAGACGGGTCCTGCTTGAGCCCCGAGGTGGGCCCGGCCTTCCCAGGCCCGTCCGAGGGCTCAGCTCTGCCCTGGCCGGCGGGCCGTGCTCCTCAGCCCTCTTCACACTTGCCAGGCTTTAGGCATTTGCAAAAAATCATTCTCGTGGGACAGCCAAGATCCAAACGAGGAGCGAGAGTGACAGTGGGCACCAGGGTGGGTTTGTTTTTGTGTTGTTTTTGTTTTGGTGTCATGCAATGCTGGGCCATATGGGATGCCAGGAATCGAACCCACGTTGGTCGCATGCAGAGCAAGCGCCCTCCCTGCTGTACTATATCTTTGGTTCACGGACAGTTTTGTTTTATACGGGGCCACCCTGGGGTCTGAGGCTGTCTGGAAATGACTCCTGGCCCGGTGAGCCAGTGTGGTGAGCCCAGCCCTGGTGCTGGTGGTGCTCTAGGGACCACCAGGGCGTTTGCACAGGTCAGCAGTGGGCAGGTTATGCCTGGAGCTGAACGTGCCCTGCTCAAGCCTTCTCCAACCTTCGGCTACACATAATTTTATCTATTTTTTGATTGTTATTTGGTGGGGGACCTTGGGTACAGGGCACTGAACTCCAGGCTCCCACGTGTAGTCTGTGGCCCCATCCTTTGAGCCTTTCCCTGGGCCCTCAGAAGCTTTTAAATGGCCTTTCCTGGGGCGGAGCGATAGCCCAGCGGGTAGGGCATTTGCCTTGCACGGAGCCGGTCCCCTGCCGGCCCAGGTTCGATCCCGGCATCCCATATGGTCCCCTGAGCACCGCCAGGAGTAATTCCTGAGTGCAGAACCAGGAGAAACTCCTGAGCATTGCTGGGTGTGACACAAAAAGCAAAAAAAATAATAATAATAATAATAATAAATAAATAAATGGCCGTTCCTGGGGCTAGAGCAATAGCCCTATGCGGGTAGGGCATTTGCCTTGTTCGCAGCTGACCTGGGTTCGATCCCGGCATCCCATATGGTCCCCTGAGCAGCACCAGGAGTAATTCCTGAGTGCAGAGCCAGGAGAAACCCCTGAGCATCGCCGGGTGTGACCCAAAAAGCAAAAAATAGATAAATAAAATAAATAGCCATTCCTTGGAGTTTGGCCTGTGTGGGTGACCCCACCACTTAGCTGCCTGTGGCCCCTTACTGCAAGCTCTCAGAGCACCAGGACCCTGGGGGGTCCCGGAGGATGTCACCCATCTGTCCCTTTCTAGAAAATTCTTGGGGCTGGGGTGATAGCACACTGGTAGAGTGTTTGCCTTCCTTGCACATGGCCAACCCGGGTTTGATCCCGGTATCCCATATGGTTCCTCGACCATGACCAGGAGCAATTAATTCCGAAGTGCAGAGCCAGGAGAAACCCCAGAGCATCACCAGGAGTGACCCAAAAAGAAAAAATATTTCAGAAGTCCCAGTGCCACTAGGTCCGTGGCTTTGGGGCCAGTTGAGTGAGGGTGTGTGATGTGCCCCAGCCTGTGGCTGCAAGGGCCCGAGTGTCCCACCGAGCTGCCCTCTCCTCTGCTATGTGCCCATGTGCTGCATCCGTGGTGCCACGCCCAGCCTGGGTCCTTCCTCAGAGCAGCACACCCATGCCCACCTTCTCCCTGCCCCCAAGGCTGAGCGCTGACATGGGAGAGGGGCTGCATGGCTGGCCTAGTTGGGCGCCTGTATCCGCTCTGTGCCCATCTGCCAGGCAGGCCGGGGACTGGGGGCACAGGCACCCCACTAGCCCGAGCCTGCTCGCGCCCCCTCTGTGCCTGGTCTCTGCTGGGCTCAGGGTGCCCTCAGCTCCCTGAGGAGGCCCAGCCCTGGCCGTAGCCTGGAGATGTTTTTGGGCCCTGGCTGCAGCCGGAGGCTCTGGTGGCACCCGGGGTCCGGGGCTTTGTCCTTGATGGAGTCCAGTTGGAGAACGGGCAGTGCCCGGGGAAGCAGAGCCCGGCCCTAATGCTCCCCTCCACACCGACTCTGCCCTCTTGCCTCTGCTCACTCCCCTCCGTCCCCCAGACTTCCCCTCTCTGCTGCTCTTTCCTGGGGCGATGCCATCCCTCTTCCTGAGAGCCCTTACACACACACACACATACATACGCACGCACAC
The DNA here is from genome assembly GCA_021461705.1 of Cryptotis parvus. NCBI lineage: Eukaryota > Metazoa > Chordata > Mammalia > Eulipotyphla > Soricidae > Cryptotis > Cryptotis parvus. The sequence goes on along the minus strand of JAJIBD010016704.1, from coordinate 5,875 downwards.
ACATGCACACATATATACACATCACACATGCACACACGTATGCACACACACGGATGCACACACATGTGCGTGCACATCCACACAACATATACACACAAAACACACATGCACGCACGCACGCGGCGCTGCACATATACACACACACATACACACCCTTTGTTTTATTTACAGGGTTGTGCCTCCAGATCAGCTCTGCTCCCTGGCGTGTGTGTTGTGTATCTGGAATAAGGGACTGGGGCAGACATTTGCAGCCCAGGCTGGAGGGGAGAGTTGGGGTCGCCGTGTCAGCGGGAGAGCATCGCCCTCACCTTTTCCCTTCAGGCCACTTCCGCGGAGCCTCTCGGAGCCCCGTCCCTTCTTATCCCCCTCCCGCCCACCCTGCACTGCCGGCTGCACCTGGCCGGCCCCTAGCAGGGCAAGCACCCACTTCCTGACTGCCAGGCCCTCGCCGCTGCTCATGGCGTTCATTCTCCTTTCAGGATCGATCTCTGCGCCCAGAGGAGATCGAAGGTGAGCTCTGGCGTCTGCACAGCCATCCAGAAGGGAGGAAGGCGGCTTGTGCGGTGTGGGGCAGGGCCATCTCCCCTGGAACCCGCCTGGGCAGCTCCGAACCACACTGGTCAAGCCATACCCCGGACCCACCTTTGTTCCATCCCCCAGAGCTCCGGGAGGCCTTCCGGGAATTTGACAAGGACAAGGACGGCTACATCAACTGCCGGGACCTGGGAAACTGCATGCGGACCATGGGCTACATGCCCACCGAGATGGAGCTCATCGAACTCTCCCCAGCAGATCAACATGAACCGTGAGCCCCACTCGACTCTCCGGAGTGAGGGTGTGGGGTGGGCGACGGGCAGTCACTAGGGTGATTCTGGGAAGCAACTGTGGGGCGGGAGAGCTGGGACAGGTTGGGGGAGGGGCTCCCAAGCTGAGCGGAGTTTCTTGGGGGAGAAGGGGTAGAAGGCAGGGAGTGGGGAGTGAGACAGGCTAGAGGAGGGGCCCTCTCCCTGGCTAGAGATTCACAGGGGACTTGAGTTCCCTGGGGAGCAGTTCCAGGGGGCTTCCCAGAACCCCTCAAGCCCCCCCCACCCCACTCCCCTCCCAGCAGTGTTGAAGCTTCAGCTGATCTCCGGAACTGAGTTAGTAGAAGCCAGGCCCGGGGCTGAGCAGGCCCCTCGCTTCCGTGTCTCTCTAGAATGTGTCACTCATCTCTGTGAACCAACGTTTCTCTTCCTGTCTGTACCTGCTGCTGGCCTCTGTCCACTTGTTCCCTTGGCCCAGACCTGAGTCTTTTTTTTTGTTGTTGTTGTTTGTTTTGGGTCACCAGTGATGCTCAGGGGTTACTCCTGGCTCTGCACTCGGAATTCCTCCAGGCGGTGCTGAGGGACCAATCCCGGACCTGGAATTGAACCCAGGTCCTGCTCGTGCAGGATAAACGCTGCCGCCCCGCTGTGCTGTCTCTTTCTCCAGTCTTTCTTTGACAGCCGCTATCCAGGCTCACTTCCCTGCTTCTCCCCTGCACCTGGCACAGAGCAGGTTGAGGAGGGCTGCAGAGCCCCTCAGTGATCTGGTTGATGGGCTCAGGGGACACGGGCCGCTAGCCCTCTCCTCTGTCCCTAGTGGGTGGCCATGTGGATTTCGATGACTTCGTGGAGTTAATGGGACCCAAACTCCTGGCGGAGACCGCCGGACATGATTGGCGTTAAGGAACTGCGCGATGCTTTCCGAGAGGTCAGTGGGGGCCCGAGACGAGACTCCAATCCCAGAGCGGAGGAGAAGGGTGTCCGGGATGCGGACTGGAAGGGCCTGGGCGCTGGAGAGGGCCGGGCCCTGGGATGTGGGTGACAGTCCCTGTGTGTCCCCTCCTCCTCCTCCCGCCCCTGTGCCCTCCAGTTTGACACCAACGGGACGGGGAGATAAGCACCAGCGAGCTGCGTGAGGCCATGAGGAAGCTCCTGGGACACCAGGTGGGGCACCGAGACATCGAGGAAATCATCCGCGACGTGGACCTCAACGGGGGATGGACGAGTGGACTTTGAAGGTGGGGGCGGCGTGAGCAAAGTGGGAAAGTGGGGACCCTCTTCGGTGCCTCACTGAGTTTTGTTTGTTTGATTTTGCTTTTTTGGATCACACCTGGCGATGCTCAGGGGTTACTCCTGGCTCTGTACTTAGGAATTACTCTGGGTGGTGCTCGGGGACCATATGGGATGCCGGGGATCAAACCCGAGTCGGCCACATGCAAGGCAAACGCCCTCCCCGCTGGACTATCGCCTCCGGCCCCCTCACTGCGCCCTCTCCAAGCTTCCCTTCCCTGGCCCTTTCCTCTTCCCACCACTGCCATCGGACACCCCCTCATTTACATCCTGTCCCTGTGTCTCTCACTCACTTCCCCACTCATCTGCCCTCCATCCATCCATTCACCCATCTGTCCACCTGTCCATCCATTCATTCACCCAGTTGTTCATCTGTCCATCTTTTCTTCTTTCTACCTTTCTTTTTTATTTTTCCATTTTGTTCTGGGCCACACCTGTAATGCTCAGTGCTTACTCCTAGCTCTGCACTCAAGGATCACTCCATATGGGGTGCCAGGGATCAAATTCGGGTCATCTGCATGCAAGGCAAAGGCCCTACTCATTGTACTATTGCTCTGGATCCTGCATGATCCTCTGAGCAGCCCAGAAGCAACAGAGCCAGGAGTAGCCCCGAGATTTGTGGGGTATAGCCCTTCCCACCCAGGCGGCTGGAGCACAGAGTTAGGAGGCAGGTGGTAGGAAGCCATCAACTGGGGCCAGGCCCAGGAGGAGCCAGCTGGATGTTTTTCTTTCTTTTGTGGCCCGTGGAGACCTTACAAGCTGTGTTCAGTGCCGGCAACTACTGTCAATGATCCTTAGCCAAATAATTCCTTGCTTGGGCCCTACAGTGCCAGGGGGCTCTGCGGGTGCCAGGGACCAACTCCAGTCTTTCGAGCTGCCTCCCTAGCCCCAAAATTGGCCATTTTCCAGAGGAAGCCAGGAGGGCACTTAAAGGAATCAGATTCGCAGATTAGAACTAGCGCATGCTGGCTAGTTGCTGGTGTAGAAGATGATTGGAAGAGACCCCGGGGGCCCAGGAAGAAACAGAGGTTGGGGGGTTGGGGGTGAGTGTTTGTTGTAGGGTACAGATCTGTAGGCGGCGTGCTGAGCTGGGACCTGCTTACTGCTTTCTCCCTCCCCCGGCAGAATTTGTCCGGATGATGTCTCGCTGAGGCCAGGAGGGCCCTCCAGGACTGCCAAACTCCCAGGCCGGGAGAGGAGGAACTGACACACTCCTCACCCCGCCGCAGCCGCTCAGAGCCCAGGATGGGCTGGTGGAATGGGGCCTGCCTGCTCCCGGGAGGCGCCCACCCCGACCCCCACCCCTCTGCACTGTGAAAGACTCACAACTCCTGCAACTGGAAAGGGAAGCGCCAGCACCGAGGAGGCCCCAGTGCCAAGCCGGCAGAGGTCCTGCCAGGCGCCAAGTGCCATGGACCCAGCCGCTGCTGGCCGGGCGGGCCAGGGAGCCAGCCAGCAGCCCCCAAACAGCATGCCCGCACCTGGGGGCTCTGCCTCAGCCATCCCCGCCCCTTGGCTCTATGCCCATCCTAGCTCGTCCCAGCCCTGGTACCTCCCAACCAATAAAGGTATTTCCAAGGGAAGGTGGCTGTAGGGAAGGTTGGTGTGTGTGTGTGTGGGGGGAGTTATGGGGAAGGGCGCGCCAGTCTTTGTTTCCTGGGAATAGTTAGAGAACCACCTGTCTCTGGAACATTCCTGCCTTGCACTGGCTGGCACTGGGGTGTATGCAGGACACACCCAGCCTCTCTGCTGCTCAGCTCAGCAGCCTGGTTCCTGGAACAGACAGATGTGCTGATCGACCCCCAGTCCACACAGGGTCTTTAAGAAAACAGATACCGGGGGCCGGAGTGATAGTACGGAGGGGAGGGTGTTTGCCTTGCACGCGGCTGACCCGGGTTCGATCCCCAGCATCCCATATGGTCCCCTGAGCACCGCCAGGAGTAACTCCCTGAGTGCAGAGCAGAAGTAACCCCCTGACCATCGCCAGGTGTGACCCAAAAAATTAAAAAAAAGAACAGATAATGGTCCAGAGCAGTAATGTAGCAGATCGGGCGCTTGACTGACATATGGCCAAGCTAGGTTTGATCCCAGCATGTCATAATGTCCCCTGAGCATGCTAGGAGTGATTCCTGAGCACAGGACCAGGAGCAACTCCTGAGATTCGCCGGGTGTGACCCAGAAAGAAAAAAAAAAGAACATGCAGGGAGGGGTGGGCCAGATGCAGCCTTGGCCAGAAGCCTCAGTAGACCCCAGGTCTGTTTAGGCCAGGGGTCTGGGAGCTCCCCGCGCTCTCTGATAATCCAGCTGAGACCCCTTCCCTGAAACCCCACGTCTGCTTTTGGAAACAGCAGCGGCCCTGGACGGCCAGAGCAGGAATCTGTGTGTGTGGGAGTCTGTGGGTTGAGGGATGGGTCCCCGAGCAAAGGGGACCCCGAGGACAATTAGGTGACCTTAAATTAGAAACACAGGGGAGCGATGCAGCCGCCGGAGAAGATAGCCTGTCGGCGGGAGCCGGCCTCTCCCAGGGCTGGAACTAGGACTCTGCCCTGAGCTTGGGCTACATTTAGGAGTTTCCAGCAAGATTGTTGGCAGGAAGGGGGTGGGTCTATTACTTTGTAAGAACTGAGAAGCATTTTTCTCCATGAACCCTACCCTGGGCAGCTGGTCTACACAATGGCTTTATTCTCCGCCGATGGGATCCCCCTGTTCCCTCTTAGAAGGGCTCCTTGTGTGGAAGGGCTTGAACCTGTTGAGCCTGGACTGGCCCTCATGTGACATGAAAGCCCAGTGTACCCACCCCCCCCACCCACCCACTCACTCACCCACTCACTCACGCACTCAGCTGGCATTTTTTTTTTTTTTTTGCTTTTTGGGTCACACCCAGCAATGCTCAGGGGTTACTCCTGGCTCTGCACTCAGGAATTACTCCTGGCGGTGCTCGGGGACCATATGGGATGCCGGGATCGAACCCAGGCCAGCACAAGCCGGCCGTGTGCAAGGCAAACGCCCTACCCGCTGGACTATCGCTCCAGGAATTACTCCTGGCGGTGCTCGGGGCCATATGGGATGCTGGGGATCGAACCTGGGCTGGCACAGGCCGGCCAGTGCAAGGCAAACACCCTGCCCGGGCTGGACTATCGCTCCAGCCCCATCAACTGGCATTTTTGAGACTTACAATATGCTACGTTCTGTGTCAAGATCTCTGTCTTCAAGGAACCCAGCTCCAACCCAGCTACGAAACAGACCAAGTGGCAACAGAGTGCTAATATGCTGTCTAGGGCCCTTACCTCCCACATAGCCGACCCTGGTTCCATCCCTGACATCCCATATGGTTCCTCAAGCACTGCCAGGAGTGATACCTGAGTGCAGAGCCAGGAGTAACCCCTGAGCATCATTGGCTGTGACCCCACCCACCCCTGCACTTAAAGACAAGGCGCTGGAGATATTATGGCTCGAGTGGTAGAACACATGCTGTGTGTGTTCGAGACCTGGGTGGTTGGAGTCCCTGCACTGCATGGACCGCCAGTACCACAGTGGACATCGAGCAGGGTTTGGTCCAAGGAGGTTGGAGGGGAGTTTTAGATTGTGGGAAGGGCCTTAGCAGAGGCCAGAGGTACATGAGAGCGTCTCCTTTGGGAAGTGAGGCCACGTGCCCGTGTCCAGCAGAGGGGTGGAGAGACTTGGAACTGGTGGTGAGACACGGCTGACCCTACCACAGACCGTGGGTTGTGGGCAGGGTGTGGGCAGGTTCTGGGAGAGCGCCCTGAGCAACTGCTTTTGAG
>JAJIBD010016703.1:0-12481 GCA_021461705.1 Cryptotis parvus | reverse complement strand
GATCAAACCTGGGTTGGCTGTGTACAAGACAAGTGCCCTCCCCACCGTACTATCTGAGCTTACTCCTGGCTCTGTGCTGAGAGTTGCTCCTGGTCATGCTGAGGATTGAACTAGGCTTGACCACAGCCAAGGGAAGTTTCTTAACTAGCGCTCTGGTCTTTCTTTAGAAAAAAAAAATTTGAGGTCCACATCTGGCAATGCTCAGAGGTTACTCCTGGCTCTGTGCTCAGGAATTACTCCTGGTAAGTAATCCCTACAAGGCAAGTGCCTGTGCACTGTACTAGCACTCCGGCCAGCCCTCTTTAGTTCTTGAAGAGATAGTTGAACCCTTTGAGCCTCATTGAAACAGCTCAAATGTCCAATCAAAGGTATAGGTGATCAGAAAAGGGTTAAGTGTATGGGCTGGAATATTACTCAGCCTTAAATAGTAACAGGAATTGGCCTCTGAGCAAACAGTGGCAAAATAAGCTATTTAAGCTATTCATAGATGAGTACTATGGGACTGCATTTAGGGGACTCTTTATAGGGGCGAAGTTAAGTTAATCACTTAACTTTATAGAAGTTAAGTGATTTTGTAGCCATAGTGGGGTGGGTGTGGGGCAGGGCAATGTGAGGTGGGGCTTAGCTTAGTAGGTGTTTTGTGAGATGACTGTTCTGAGGCTGGTGGCACCATAATATGAACGTACTTATGATCACTGAGTTGTAGACTTATGGTTAATATGGTTAATATTAAATACAAATGGTCATATAAATGGATAATATGGTGGATTGTACGTTATATGTACTTTTTTTTTTTTTTTTTTTGCCTTTTTGGGTCACACCCGGCAATGCTCAGGGGCTACTCCTGGCTCTGTACTCAGGAATTACTCCTGGCGGTGCTCGAGGGACCATATGGGATGCTGGGGATCGAACCCAGGCCAGCACAGTCCGGCTGCGTGCAAGGCAAACGCCCTACCCGCTGGGCTATCGCTCTGGCCCCAACGTTATATGTACTTTTACCACAATTAAATTTGTTGGTTTTGTTGTTCAGGCCTTACTTCTGGCTCTGAGCTCAGGGATCACTCACTGGCTTGTTTGCGGAACCATATGGGATGCTGGAGATTGAATCTGGGTCAGCTGTGTACAAGGCAAGTGCCCAACCCACTTTATTGGCCCTCCACAATTAAAAGTTGGAAGAGGCAGATGCCATTCACCACTGACTATGAACCAGGACACATGAGTAACTCTCCGGGAGACTGACAACGACACAAATAATACAGCTCCATCCGTGGGCACGGCCTTGCACCATTTTAACCTTTTTTTTTTTTTTTTTTGGTCACACCCGCGATGCTCAGGGGTTACTCCTGGCTCTGCACTCAGGAATTACTCCTGGTGGTGCTCAGGGGACCATATGGGATGCCGGGATCGAACCGGGCTGGCACAGGCCTGCTGCGTGAAAGGCAAAGGTCCTACCAACTGGGCTATCCCTCGGCCCCACACCATTTTAACATAACAACTGAGGATAAGGTCAGGTCTTTTCAAAACCATTCCCAAATATACGTTGCAATGAGCAATGTGATTGGAGCTGGCTAGGGAGCTGGCATAAGGACAGGGAGTGGTTGGGTTAGAGTTAGGGTTAGGGTTAGGGTCAGGGTTAGGGCTAGGGTTAGGGTTAGGGTTAGGGTTAGGGTTAGGGTTAGGGTTAGGGTTAGGGTTAGAGGGGTTGGGTAGGGTTAGGGTTAGGGTTAGGGTTAGGGTTAGGGTTAGGGTCAGGGTCAGGGTCAGGGTCAGGGTCAGGGTCAGGGTCAGGGTTAGGGTTAGGGTTAGGGTTATGGTTATGGTTAGGGTTATGGTTTGGGTTAGGGTCAGGGTCAGGGTTAGGGTCAGGGTTAGCGTTAGGGTTAGGGTCAGGGTCAGGGTTAGGGTTAGGGTTAGGGTTAGGGTCAGGGTTAGGGTCAGGGTTAGGGTTAGGGTCAGGGTTAGGGTCAGGGGTTAGGGTTAGGGTCAGGGTTAGGGTCAGGGTTAGGGTTAGGGTTAGGGTTAGGGTTAGGGTTAGGGTCAGGTTCAGGGTCAGGGTTAGGGTTAGGGGTTAGGGTCAGGGTTAGTTTCAGGGTTAGGGTTAGGTTAGGGTCAGGGTTAGGGTCAGGGTTAGGGTTAGGGTCAGGGTTAGGGTCAGGGTTAGGGTTAGGGTCAGGGTTAGGGTCAGGGTCAGGGTTAGGGTTAGGGTTAGTGTTAGGGTTAGGGTCCAGGTTCAGGGTCAGGGTTAGGGTTAGGGGTTAGGGTCAGGGTTAGTTTCAGGGTTAGGGTTAGGGTTAGGGTCAGGGTTAGGGTCAGGGTCAGGGTCAGGGTCAGGGTTAGGGTTAGGGTCAGGGTCAGGGTCAGGGTTAGGGTTAGGGTTAGGGTTAGGGTTAGTGTCAGGGTCAGGGTTAGGGTCAGGGTCAGGGTCAGGGTCAGGGTCAGGGTCAGGGTCAGGGTCAGGGTCAGGGTTAGGGTTAGGGTCAGGGTTAGGTTTAGGGTTAGGGGTTAGGGTCAGGGTTTGGGTTAGGGTCAGGGTCAGGGTTAGGGTTAGAGTTAGGGTTAGGGTTAGGGTGAAGATATTTGTTCTTTGTAAATTATGGCGTTTTTAATAAAAATTGTTGGAAGAAAAAAATCAGACTATCTGTACTAATTCTGGAGGGTGATTATGGTGGTATGAGAGTTAAGTGATTTTGTGGTGAGAAATGGAATTTGATTAATATTGCCAATTATTTCTCTCTTAACAGAAATATAGTAATTCATGAATATAGTTTTCTCTCCATGACTTCACCAGTTTTGCATTGTTATCACTTTCCCTGTGTTGGGTGAGAGATCATTATTTATTCATCATTCAACTTCTATTATTGCCTAGATGTGCATAAAACTTAATTAGATTTCAGAGCTGAAGAGCTAGAACAGCAGGAAGGAGTACTGATTGCCTGCACATACCCTGGGTTTGGTCCCTGGCATACAATATGGTCCCCCACGCACAACCAGGAGTGATTCCTAAGCACAGAGCAAGGTGTGGCTAACAACTAATAACAACAAACAAAACAAAACAAACAATAACAACACAGAAAAAAGTATTATATTTAAAGTGGAAGTCCTAAAGTTTATCAATGACATCAACAACTCTGAAAAATTTCCCTAAAATAATAATTAACTTAATCCACGGAATCCATGTTGAAGATTAAAGTCAATCAATAGTCAGTGTAGGGGCCGGAGCCATAGCACAACTGGGAGGGCTTTTGCCTTGCACTGTGGCCCACCCAGGTTATATCCCTGGCATCCCACATGGACCCCAGAGCACCACCAGGAGTAATTCCTGAGTGCAGAGCCAGGAGTAATCCCTGAGCATGGCCGGGTGTGACCCCAAAAACAAAAACTAACTAACTAAATAAATAAAAGGCGGGGCAGAGGGTATCTTAAAGAATAATAAAAACAAAAAACAGACAAAAGGAGTCAGCAGAAAGGCCTGAGGCCCCGCTCCACGTTCTTCCTTATTCCACCCGGAAGCGGAAGTGGAAGCACTGCTAGTCAAAGGGCACCAGGAGCGTGTCAGTATCGTCCTCACACCCGCAGCTGCTCAAGGACTTCCTGAAGCAGTTCCTGCTTCCTTCCTGACAGAAGGAAAATGGCCCACAGGGAGGCCCCTCTCCCCTTGCCCAGCCCAACAGCGCACAGTAGTCTGACTTCCCATCTCTTTCCCCTCTTCCTCACGGAGGCAGATCTGGGTTAGCCAGTGCTAGAAGAGCCCAAGCACGCCTTTGCCCGCAGGAGCCCAGATAGGCGTTGCCTTGCTTGTCACCTGCGTGGGCACTGCCCGGTCCTGAGCCCTTCCAGAGTGATCCCTGAGCACAGAGCCAGGAGTCCGCCCCGTGTGTGGCTGGGTGTGGCCCCCACTCCATCCCTTCTACCTGAACTCTCCTCCCCCTCAAAAAACCAAACCAAGCCATGGAATCACTAGCAATCTGGGCTGCATTTCTCGGATCGGACACTTCTCTTGAGGCGCTCATGCTGTCGGGTGTCGGTGGGGCCACAGCTTTATCCATGAGGACTTGGGAGTGGTCCCTCCAATACCCGTTGGCCCTGACACTACTGCCAGACACACCCAACACCACTGAAACTGCCCCGCCTTGGACCTTCCGGTTACACCTCAGCTCTCCATGTCGGGTACCTCCCAGCTCACTTCCTTCCACTCCTCCTCTGACCCGCTGGGACTTTTGCCCACTCACCCTAATTCTGCTCCCCTGCTGTCCCCATTAGTTGTTGTTGTTGTTGTCATTGTTGTCGATGTTGTTGTTGTTGTTGTTTTTGTTGTTGTTGTTGTTGTTCTTCTTCTTCTTCTCTCCCTCCTCCTCCTCCCTCCTCCTTCTCCCCTCCTCTCCTCCTCTTCCTCCTCCCTCTCCTTCTCCTCCTCTTCCTCCTCCTCTTCCTCCTCCTTTTTTTTTTTTTTGGTTACACCCAGCAAGGTTCAAGGGTTACTCCTGGCTCTGCACTCGGGGAATTACTCCTGGTGCTCAGGGGACCATATGGGATGCCGAGGCCTGAACCTGGCTTGGCTGCATGCAAGGTTACCTACTGTGCTTTTGCTTGGCCCACTTGTACATTTTTTTATACTAGGGATTGAATCCAGAGCTTCAGACATGCAAAGCATGTGCTCTGCCCCAATCTACCACCCTGGCTGTGCGGTGACATTTTTGACTCCCAGGACAGGAGGCCGAGCTGTCATTTTCCAAACCATCTGTCAGTCACAGCGGTTGGCTGGGGGCAGGCCTGTGGCTCCTGACAGTGCAGGGAGATGCAACTCTGATGAGATCTAGGAAGGAGACACTTTGCTCTTTTCTCTTTTTTGGGGAGAGGGGGATGGTTTGGGTCACTCCCAGCTGAGCTCAGGGGCTACTCTCAGCTCAGGAGCTCCATCCAGCAGTGCTCCAGTGCGGAAATTAGTCTCCTGCATGCACAGCAGGTGCTCAGCCCTTTGAGCCTTCCCCTGGACTAGAAGGAGGTGCTTGCTTTCTGCTCGGTCAGCAGAAACTGTCCTGGGGTCAGCGCGGCATTGATACTGAGAAGAGCTTAGCGGCAGGAGAACATGTGGAATTAGCTTGCCGAAGGGTCTGGAACCAATGATTCCTGAAACTACCCAGGGATTTTCAGACATGTGGATCTATATATATATATAAGGTTTGTCAGTCTATGGGGACTTTCTGCCACGTAAACACATCTATTACAGTGTCCCTCCAGGAAAGCTCTTGATCAGGGCTTCCTAAATATGGTTGCTCAGAGAATTACATGTAAAGTTTTTTTTTTTCTTGAAAGCTCTGTGTGACATGAAACAGATACAAAAGGGTCAGAGCAGTAGTATAGGGGAGAAAGCACTTACTTGCCTTCCAAGAAGCTGGCCAGGGCTTAAGTGCCGGCACCTCATATGGTCTCCTGAGCCCTTTCAGGAGTGATCCTTGAGAGCAGTGAGGGGTAAGCCCTGAGCACAGTCTGGTGTGGCCCCGAGCCAAACACAAACACACAACCCAAGTGTCATCTGAGTGCCAGTCTCTAGCCCTGACTGGGTAACGTGCTCCCCCACTCCCATATTGTTCTTTTTGAGAGCTAGTCATGACCCTTTGGTTGCTGGAGCAATAGCACAGCAGGGAGGGCATTTGCCTTGCATGTGGCTGACACGAAGTTCGATCCCGGCATCCCATATAGTCCCTGGAGCACCACCAGGAGTAATTCCTGAGTGCAGAGCCAGGAGTAACCCCTGAGCATTGCCGGGTGTGACCCAAAAAAGAAAAAAAAAATAAGTCATTACCCTTGCTTTTTGGGTCACACTCGGTGATGCTCAGGGGTTATCCCTGGCTCTGCACTCAGGAATTACTCCCTGGCGGTGCTCAGGGACCATATGGGATGCTGGGGATCGAACCCAGGTCAGCCGTGTGCAAGGCAAATGCCCTCCCCACTGTGCTATTGCTCCAGCCCCTGCCACAGGCTTTGTTGGCACTCTTGTTCCTTCATCATCCAGCCTGCAGAGATTCCAATCGCTTTCCTGTCCCAGAGAACATTACTGCGATGTTTTCCTAATTGAACCTGATGAACAGGTTGCAGCAAGAACTTTAGATTCCTCAGTAAGACCTACGCATAGTCAGAAGTTGGGAGACAAAGACCTTAGAAATGTAGGGGCTTGTTGGGCCAGAGAAGTAGCTCAGTAGCAGAGCATGGCCTCACCTGTATCAGTCCCCAAGTTGTGTGTGTGTGTGTGTGTGTGTGTGTGTGAGAGAGAGAGAGAGAGAGAGAGAGAGAGAGAGAGAGAGAGAGAGAGAGAGAGAGAGGGTCTTGTGCTCTTAGCAAAAATTAATTCTTGGGGTAAGTAGTTGAAACAAGTTGTCCTTTTTTTTTTTTTTTTTTTTTGGCCACACCAGGGATGCTCAGGGGTTACTCCTCACTCTGCACTCCTGGCGATGCTCTGGGAACTATATGGGATCCAGGGAATGAACCCAGGTCAGGGCGTGCAAGGGCCTATGCACTGACGCAAGCTCTGCCTGTCCCCTCCCTCATTCTCCTCTACTCTCCCTCTCTCTTCCTCTTCCTCTCCCTCTTCTTCCTCTCCCTCCTCTTCCTCTCCCTTCCCTTCCTTTCCTGTACTCTTCACCCCACCAAGTGGTACTCAGGGCTTACTCCTGGCTCTGTGCGCAGGAATCTCTCCCTGGTGATGTTCAGGAAACCATATGTGATACTGGGGAGCAAACCCGGGAGCAAACCCTCATTTTATTTTCTTTCTTGTGCCAGGAACTGAATCCAATAGCTAAGAATGTTCTCCATTCTTTTTTTTTTTTTTTGTTTTGGTCTCACGGGGTAATGCTCAGGGACTACTCCTGGCTCTGCACTCAGGAATTACTCATGGCGGTGCTTGGGGGACCATAGGGGATGCCGGGGCTCGAACCCAGGCCAGCACAGGCTGGCCGTGTGCAAGGCAAACACCCTACCCACTAGGATATCATTCTGGCCTCATTCTTATGTGGATCTGTTCTTCATTCTTATGTGGATTTTTTTTTTAAATTTTGGGGTTAGCAATATGATATTAATTGCCTTTATTTTCATGTAAGATTTATTGATGACTTAACTCTCCAGGACTTTGCTCAGAACATGAGCTCATTTAGAAATTGGGCCTTTGGTGGTCAGAGAGATAACGCAGGGGTTAGGGCAGTGCCGTCCACATGGCCTGCTCATGTTCAGTCTCAGGTACCCCATGTCGTCTCCTGAACTCCACCAGCAGTGATCCCTGAGTGCAGAGCCAGGAGTAAGTTCTAAGCGCAGCCAGGGGTGGCCCCAAAAAAGTCAAAAGAAAAAGAAATTGGGTCTCTGCATAAATAATCAAGTCAGGAGGAGCTCATCGAGGGGTGGAGGTGGGTGTCCCTGATGCACAGGATGGTGGGACAGAGCCTCCCTTGTCGGAGAGGAAAAGCTCTTGAGGGGTGTGGACACAGGCAGAAAGGGTCAGACGCTATGGGCAGAGAGGAAAGCTGTGCGACCAGACCAAGGACTGCAGGTGCCCCTGCAGAGAGCAGAGACAGTGGGGAGAGCGTTTGCCTTGCACATGACCAACCTGGGTTCCATCCCTGGCATCCCATATGGTCCCCCCGAGCACTGCCAGGAGTAATTCCTGAGTGCAGAGCCAGTAGCCCTGGGCATCTCTGGGTGTGACCCAAAAAGCAAAACAAAACGAAACAAAAGTCAGCCCAAGGAGAAGCCAAGCGAGGCTCCACAGTTCACGGCCCACAGGCTTCATCTCCCCAGCCAGGAGCATGAATGTTCCATCCTGTGTGGCCATTGGGACAGCTACCGTAGAGATGGGCAGGGCGCCCATCATCTCGCATGCGCCTGCGGTTCTCGAGCAGGCCTGTATGGGCAGACTCTGCCTCAGCAGCAGGCTGCGGTGCTCAGGACACCTGTCGGGTCCCATAGACGAAGTGACAGCAAAGCCAGCTCTGACAAACATGAGCCGCTGACCAGCGCTGCAGCTCAGCGACAAGAATGTAGCGGACACCGCGACTCAGAGGGTCATCTGAGTGCCAGTTCCAGGGGGTGCCAGGAGGGCTTCCAGGGAATGACCTGCCTTTGCTCCCAGCTTGCTGATGGAATGCCTGTCTACACAGCAACAAGTAGCCACGCACTCTCAGTGCCCGTAATACTGCCTGGATGCCAAGTCTAGTGAGACCGTGTCTCAAAACATTAGAGCTCAGGGGGCCAAGTGATAGGACAGCGGAGAAGGTGTTTGTCTTGCACGCAGCTGACCCAGATTTGATCCCCAGCATCCCATATGGTCACCCACGCTCCATCATGAGTAATTCCTGAGTGCAGAGCCAAGAGTAACCCCTGGGCATTGCTGGGTGTGACTCCCCTACCCTCATCCCTCCACAAAAGTCACACATATGACCTGTGACCTGGTCATGAGTTACAACAACGAGAATGTACTTATTCGGGACACTTGCTCAGTACACTGTCATGCATGCATGCACACACACACATGCACACACATGCGTGCACACATATGAACACACGTACTCACACACGTGCACACACCTGCGCACAATGGAGTCACCTAGAGCTGCCCCCCAGGCTGGGTGACTGAAAGAGAACAGGAAGGGGGTCTGCACCAGTCAGGAGAGGAGAGCCTGCATTTGGCTGTCACCAGGCTGTGTTCTGCAGGGCCCAGGAAGAATTCTTTATTTTTTCAAAGACATTTTTTATTTTGCTTTTTGGGGTCCCACCCAGTGATGATCGGGGGTTACTTTTGGCAGTGCTCAGGTGACCAAATGGGAAGCTGGGGATTGAATCTGAGTGGGCCAAGTGCAAGGCAAGCACCCTCCCTGCTGTACCATCTCTCCAGCCCCGGAAGAATTCCTTCTTGCCTCTTTTATTTTCTGTTGGTTCCTGGCATTGCCCCGTGTCCCTTGGCATGCGGGCAAGCACACGATGCCAGCACATGATGCAACCCCTTTGTCTGACTTTTGCATGGCAAGTCCCTCCTCCTAGAAGGATGCCCACTGTACAGGTTTTCCGGGGTGGAGGGAGTTGGGGGTGTTGGGCCTTACCTTGTAGTGCTCAGGGGCTTATTCTTGGTTCTGTGCTCAGGAGCGACCCCTGGTGTTGCTGTGGGGGATCATTGGTCATGTGGGGAACCTCACCGTGGTCAGCAGAGTGCAGGAATATGCCTTATTTGTAAATTAGGTTGCATTTCGAGCTAAATATTCTGCTGTTTGGAGACCAGATTGTAAAGTTAATCACTGATAGCAACCCTGATATAAAAATTAGAACACAAAAAGACGGTTAAAAAATCTCTGTAGAGGAGTGTTGGGAAGCCGCTGGGGTCCCGACAGTGTCAGGACAGAAGTTCTTTTCTACCTCCGAGGATGCTGGGGAACAGATGAAAACTCACAGTCCAGGCTCCCGGGACCGGCTGCAAATCTCCCCACAGGTGTGTGTGTGTGACCCCTGTGTCTCCAGCGGACCCAAGTTGCCCCAGGGAAGAGTGGAAACTCCATCAACGGGAACCAAGGCAAACTGCCTTGGTTTCAACGTGGACCCCTTGGGCCCCTGCGCTTCCTAGAACATCCCAAAACTCAAAACCGCGCGGACGCGAGTGCGTCCGCGCCATCCTCTTACTACCAATCTTGCATGAGGTACCAGTGAACCTTGGTTCCTACGTCCTTGCTACCCACCCAAACTCTGCAAACAGACCAGATACCTACTAACTGTACTATCTAGTCACCCAAGACCACACATTTGCAACCTACAATAGTCATAATGGTAAAGCAACGCAAAATTCCATCAAGCTCTGTGAGTGAAGTCACTAGTCCAGATGAGCCAAGCAATACCAATGAGTTGTATAACCTCTCTGATAAGGAATTTCGGAAAGAAATGTTAAGGATTCATAAGGAATTCAAAGAAGCAATGGAATGCAACTCAATAAAACTCACAGTCCAGTGCAGTTCCAAAAAGGCTTTTAAGAGTACAAAGCTCTTCCACAACACTCCAATATAATGAACAAACTCTAGCTCTGGTCCGAACTTAGACTATACAAAAGAGCCTAAGTCTCCCACCAAAGAGAGAGGATCTCACCCAAGATGAGTCCTACCCAGAAGAAAGGCAAAAGGCCAAAGAGCAGAAAGCCAAGGAGCCAAAAGCCAAAAGCCAAAAGCCGCAGGAGCCAAAAGCCGAAAGCGAAAGGAGAAGGGGGCCTCAAGTCAGTCCCCTTATATACACCAAAGTAATCAAAGTTATCACCAAAGTAAAGTCTCATTAGAATGAACCTTGGCTTAAATAGATTAAGCTGTGAGTGGGCAAAACAACAAAGCTCCCAGATTAGCTAGATGTGTCATCCAACAGTGGAGGGTTGATAGATTTATATCCTCCAAAAGATAAGTTGAAGCCCTTCTTGGTCCCCCAAAGAAAACCAAAGATTTGTGACAGGGAGGGTCATGTCAACAAAGAATCCTAAACAGAGTGTAGAAGAGCAGTGCCACACCCTATTGCAGGTATAAACAAAGGTTACACCAAGGACTAATCCCGAGATTATCTCTTATGTAAAACACTGGGGAGAGAGAGAGAGAGAGAGAGAGAGAGAGAGAGAGAGAGAGGTCTGACATAAAGTAATATATCTTAACTTCATGAGCTTCATGTAATCTAGATGGTACCCACAAGGTCCTTCTTATTATTATCTGCGCCAGGGTGATTCTGAGTATCTTGTTCTCGTGTACTGAAAGGGTCACACTCGCCTGCTTAGAGCAAACTAGTATGATCCTTCCTATAGTCTTCCTATAGTCTCAGCATAGCCAGGGTGGTAGTCTCCTGGTAAATTCCTAACTGTCCCACGCTGGGTGCAGTGGGTATAAAGAGGAGCTGTGCCCAATCTAGAAAACATAGAAGTCTTAGTAGATGTATAAGTCAGAAGTTATTCAATCAAGGTGACTTCTGTAACTGCCACACCCCTCTAGCAGTGTTTACATAGAAGAGAGATCTCATTAGAATGAACCTTGGCTTAAATAGATTAAGCTGGGAGTGGGCAAAACAACAAAGCTCCCAGATTAGCTAGATCTGTCATCCAGCAGTGGAGGGTTGATAGATTTATATCCTCCAAAAGAAAAGTTGATGTCTGGGGGCCGGAGGCGATAGCCCAGCGGGTAGGGCGTTGCCTTGCACGCAGCGGGCCTGTGCCAGCCTGGGTTCGATTCCCGGCATCCCATATGGTCCCCCGAGCACCGCCAGGAGTAATTCCTGAGTGCAGAGCCAGGAGTAGCCCCTGAGCATCACCGGGTGTGACCCCAAAAAAAGCAAAAAAAAGTTGATGTCATTACCCCAATACTTCCAAACATTATTATAATTTTAGGTGTATGAGGTAATAATTACTTTGGCATAAGTTTCATTGGTATAAGGAATTATCATTGGAATAAGTCAATTTACCATCTTTCTGGGCAACGCTCACCCTTGCAACATCATGTCATTGATTTTTGGGGGGTTTGTTTTGTTTTGGGGCCACGCCTGGTGGTGCTCAGGACTTACTCCTGATTCTGTGCTCAGGCATCACTCCTGGCAGTCTCGGGGACCATGTCTGGCGTCAGGGATGGAACTCAGGTGGGCTGAATGCAAGGCACTGTATTAACCTCTGGCCCCAATCATGAGGTTGTTGAACGCATCTCTGTGCTGTGCATTGCCTGACCATGAATCCTTTATTCTGTGCTGAAAAGTTTGTCGTTCTTGGTCCGACGTTTCCCCCTCCCTTCCTCCCTTGCTGTTATTGCTGTCTGCAATGGCGGGACTCACTCATGCACTTGGCTGTTCCCTGCGTCCCATTGGTCATGGAGCTGGAGCTAATGTGCTTATGTGTGGCACTGGGGATCCTAAAGTCACTGGGTTCACACTCAAGCAAGCAAGGCAGTGCAAAGGACTAAACTCTCAGCCCCCACCGGCCCCGTGCTTGAAAGGCAGGCACAACCCCCTCCCCCAAACCCCACTTCTGGATCTTCTTTACTATTTTCCCACCCGATAGTCCCCCTCTGTCTTCCAACTACCCATCTGTGACGTCTCTAATTTTAATTCAGTTTAGATTTGCTTATTTGAGGGATTTTAAGTTTCATGTATAAGGAAAATTGCAGGAAAACACTGAGGCACCCGCAGAAAATCCGGGAGCAGGGTCAGGGATCCCCCTTCTCTCTCAGGGGATCAGCGGTCGGCGGAAGGACAGAGACACAAGAATCGGTGACGTTTCAAAATGCTTTTACTTAAAACAGGTTCAGGCAAACAAATCAGCAATAGGAAAAGCCCCCATACTTAGTGTTAGGCTAGGCCTTGGCCGTGTGTAGGCCAAGATGGCGGCCACCAAGTTTTAAGGCCCTGTAGAGAGAAGACAGAGACAAGGAGCCAGCAGAAAGGGGACAGGGAGGGAGAGAGAGAGAGAGAGAGAGAGAGAGAGAGAGAGAGAGAGAGAGAGAGA
>JAJIBD010016702.1:0-30694 GCA_021461705.1 Cryptotis parvus | reverse complement strand
TGTCCGTCCCTCCTGTGCACGTGTGTATGCATCCATCACTGCTATACACACGTGTATGCATCTGTCCTGCTGTGCACACGTGTGTATGTGCATCCAGCTCTATGCATGCATCTGTTCCGGGGCTACAGATATGTATGTGTGTAGTCATGAATGCTCAGGCATGTCCCTGGGCTGTAGATGTGTGTGTGCATCTTGTCACATGTGCACGTGTCCGTCCCTGATGTGCCTATGTGTGCTTATGGTCACACGTGTGCAGTCTCTCCAGGTGTGCATTGTGCAGTCATGTGTGCTTGTGTCCTTGTGTGCATAAATGTCTGTCCCCGTGGACACACACCCATCTGTGCACACACTTGTGCTGATGCGCAAGCCCCGTCCTTGGGGTGGACGTGCCGTGTGAGTTGCCATCTGGCTCCACAGCCTGAGCAAACAGCCCCATCGTGCCTGAGAAAGATGTGCTGGACTCAGCAGCGCCCAGAGCTGAGATGGCCCCACCAGCTGGCCTTGCCCACAGCAGGGCTCCAGATGGGCAAACACCCACCCAGTCTCTGGGGGTCCGGTGCGGAGCCTGTTGGCCTGCCAAGGACCAGGACAGGAACACACCTCGAACCCTCCAAAAGCCACAGCAGGTGTCCTGGACTGGGGTCACGCCTGCTGTGGCAGTGCCCGAGTCAAGGGCCCCGAGGACGTCTGGTCTTTATGGATCTGGTTTCCTGGTCACTCCCACTTTGCCAGAACAGCCACGCTGTGTGCTGAGGGCAAACCTGGCACGTCAGTGTGCCAGCTGGAAGCACCAAGAAGCCAGCAGACACTGGGCACCAGCTCTTGGGGAGGGGCTGAGGCTGAGCCACCTGCTGCCCCCGGCGGAGCCCCTGTGAAATCAGGGCCAGGAGCCACAGAGTAGACACACCCACGGCGGCCTCACCCCCGCCACAGGCCTGCAGTCTCTGCCTGCTGGGCAGACACGACCCAGGGCCCGGCTGGCTGGCTGGCTGCGTTTGCCTTCCAAATGCCACACTTGAATGCCAGCTGCCCCGTGCTGGACGCTTCTGTCTAAACTGGCCTGCCCACAGAGGGCTCACGGGGACCCTGAAGGTGCTCACAAGGAAACCCCACCTGTGCCGACACCTTCCTGCTGTCTCCCCCCCCCTCACTGTCCCGCTGTCCTGTCACGGCACCCGCCAGAAACAGGTGGGCCTCCGGGGTGACCCTGGAGCCAGGGTTTGTGGGCTCACTCAAAGCCCCACGAGGGGTCTCTGCAGGCCCCCACTAAGGGGATGGCTGGTTCCGGGCCTGTCCATGACCAGGAGCGCTGGAAGGTGGCGAGGCCTGAGGCTAGTCCCGCTCTAACTGTGGCTACTGGCCCTGGGACCCGCCTACTACACTGCGAGCCCAGATTCCCTGCGACCCCCCAAAGCCCCCTAAATCTGAATTCTCTGGACCAGTCAGGCGCTCCCATTCCAGGCCCGCAACCACCCTGCCCCTCCGGGACTGGGTCCTCACTGACCGTCCCAGGAGCTCAGCTCTGGCCAGGGGCTTCTCCGGAGACGCGAAGGCGGCTGGCAGCGGGACCGACCGCAGCCAGCCGCGTCCCGAAGAGGCCGGCCCCGGCGTGCGGGCGGGGTGGGGACGGCCCTGGTGGGCCGGAGGGACCTGGGCCGCGGGGACAGACCGGGGCGGGGCGAGGGGCGGCGCCGAGGCGACCGCGGGGACGAGCGCCCTGCTCCCGCCCCCGCCCCCGGGCGCAGCGGCCGAGCGGCGGGAGCCGAGCACGGTGGCGGCGGCGCGGGGAGGACGGGCGGGGCGACGGCCGGACCGGGGCAGCCGAGCCCACGGAACGCTCCGGCCACGGGGCCGCCGCCACGATGTCCGGGCCCGTCACCAGCCACCCCCACGGCCCCCGGCGGCCGGCGCTTGGGGGGGCGCGGGAGGCGGAGCAGCGAGCCGGAGCCCCCTGGCGCCCACACGCAGGGTGAGCAGCGCGCCCCGGCTTGGGGGGTCCCGAGGGTCCTGGGCGGGCCGGGACCGCGGGCACCTACAGGGGGCTGTGCACCTCCCCCAACTTGGGTACCTTCAGGGTAACTTCCCGGGCGGGGCCGGGCCACCCAGCCCAGGCCCCGCTAGCTTTCACGGAGCTGCTCCAGGGGTCCCCGACCCAACCCTGTCCAGCGTAGCGTGGGGTCGGGGGGGCAGTGCCGCCGCGGACCCGCAGTCCTGCCCGCGCCCAGGCGCACCCTCGGGGATGGGCAGGGCTGGGGGGCCCACAGGCAGGGCGCCCCGGGCGGAAAGGGGTCGCGGAGCCACGAGAAGCGGGCACAGCGGGGGCGGGGGCGTGCCGGGGCTGTGGGCTTCGAGCTGAGCGGCCGGAGAGAGCGCGGGGCACAGCCGGGGCGCGGGGAGCGCGCGGGGCCGCGGGGCGCAGCCGAGTCCGGGGAACCCTTTTAAGTTCTGCTGCTCTTTGTTGCGCAATAGCGCCGGGGGGCCGCGCGGCCTCATTGGCCGGGTCCCGTGACGTCACGCCGGAGCGCCCCCGCCCCGCGGCCCGAGTGGACTCGTCTGGAAGGGTCCGAAGCTATTCGCCCCTCGCTGTGCACCCCAGAACGTTTTGGCGGGGCGGAGAGTCTCTTTGAGTCCTGGGGGCGGGGAAGACCGTCCTGAGCCGCAACAGGGGCGCTTTGAGGGCGATGGGGAGAAACTTCCCAGCAGGGGACAGTCACGGTGGGGGGGCAATGGGGGAGGACCGAGTGCCTGGGCCAGGGTCCAGCCTGGTCGCCGCTGCTCCGTGGAGAATGAATCGCAGATGTGGCAGGGAGGGAGGCGGGGCCCAGCGCCCGCTCCGCCTCTCCCCCACCCACTGCTGCTGAGCGCTGTGCTGTCCACCTCCGGGCAGCACCATGCTGGCCTCCCTCCGTCACCTCAGAGCCCCAGCCCCAGGAGTCTGGGATCCCCACGCCCAGCAGCCCGGCTTCTTCCTAGATTGCCCTGGCAATGGTCATGTGGAACACACAGTCACCAGAAAGACAGATTTGGGCCGCAAGCAATCGTTCTGCCCATAGGTAGTTTGCTTTGCATGGGCCTGGCCTAGGTTGGATGCCCAGCACCCGTATGGTGGACTCCCCAGCCTGCAGGAGTAAGCCCTGAGCGTCGCCATGGCCAAAAGGAAAAAAGACAAAGGGCCGGAGTGACAGCACCTCGGGGAGGGCATCTGCCTTGCACATGGCCCACCCAGGTTCCATCTCCAGCATCCCATGGTCCCCAAGCACCGCCAGGAGTAATCCCTGAGTGCGGAGCCAGGAGTAATCCCTGAGTGCACCGCCAGGAGGAGCCTCTGAGCAGCAGCTCAACCTGCTGTGCTCTCTCCAGCACCCTGGATCTTCTTTGGTCTGTTTTTTTTTGGGGGTTTATTTATTTATTTATTTATTTATCTATTTATTTATTTATTTATTTATTTTTGCTTTTTGGGTCACACCAGGCGACGCTCAGGGGTTACTCCTGGCTCTGCACTCAGGAATTACTCCTGGCGGTGCTCGGGGACCATATGGGATGCCGGGGATCGAACCCTGGCCGGCATGGGTTGGCTGTGTGCAAGGCAAACGCCCTACCCGCTGGGCTATCGCTCCGGCCCTTCTTTGGTCTGTTTTGGAGCCACACCCGGTGGTGCTCACGGTTCTGTGCTCCAGGGCTGCCACTGGAGGCCTCAGCGCTGGGGATGGAGCCTCCTGGACAGAGACTTCTGGGCTGTGTCCCGGCCCCCTGCCCACCCTCCCCAGTACCCGCTGAATTCCCTTTCCTGTTCAATTCGTCAACCACCCTCTACCCACCCAGACCCCAGCAGACAGCCTGGAGCCCCTTGGGCTCATCTCCAAATCTTGGTTCCCATAAGGGGCCCATGTATAGCCCCCCACACACACACTCAGGGCAGAACCTGGCAGGTCCCCCGTGAGGTCGGGAGCCAGAGTGCTGATCTGAGCTCTCTCAGCACTGGGCCCATCCCCAGACACCGCCCACTGACCACCCACATAACCCCGCCCCAGACACCCATATGCCCCCGCCCCACTGACCACCCACAGTGCTCAATCCCTGGCCAGTAGGTCGGCCCACTGACCTCCCTGGTGCCCCTCCCCAGAGGCCAAGCCAGGCTCCCTGAGCACCATGTTTTGTGCCCAGCATCGAGCTGGCCCACAGCCCTGCAGGGACACAGTGCCCGGCTTACAGATGGGGCAGCTCAGGCCTGTCTGTGGGGAGCTGGGGTCCTGCCGTGGTCAGGGAGGGTCCCCTTGCCGTGAGCCTCTATGCAGAGTGGGGAGGCCTGTGGGACCCGACCCGAACAGCTGCTCCAGTGTCTCAGGTGCTGCTGGTGGCGTGGGGGCAGAAGCCCACTCTGTCAGCGCTTGATGTGTCGGTGGGATTCCCAGCCCGGCCCGCGGTGGGAGCTCCCAGTGAGTGGTCCTGGTCTCTGAGGCCAGGGGCCTGCTGTGGACAGGCCGGAAGAACTGGAATAGGGGGTCCAGTGCCCGCCGCTGGCCAGACTATGGTGGGCCCCACCCTGCAGGGCCTGTCCACTCCCTACCGGCTGCAGACCCCCTCTGGGGACCCTGGAACTCTGTTGGGGCACCCAAGGCCAGGACTAGGGCTTCCAAGCCGTGAGATCTGGGGTCCGCCTCTGTGACCTCAGGCTCGCAACCTCGCTGCGGAGACACTCCGGGAGCCTCCGCAGGGCCCACGCCCCGGATGGGCCCATGGCAAGGGACTTCCGCCAACACCCGCGGTCCCCGCTCACCTGCACGGCCTGACCCTTCCTCTTTGGGCTTTCAGGGCCTGGGCAGCCCTTGGCCCAGGTGGACTGCCCCCAGCTCGCCTGTCCTGCCAAGTGACCAGGCCCAGGCTGCCCCTCTGACTGGCCTGGCGGTCTCCCCTGAGGACACAGGTAGCCCAGCAGGGCTGGAAGCCCAGATCCCCTTCTGGGACCAGGACTGGGCAGAAGTGGGGCCCGGTGCTCCTGCGCTCCCTGAGTGTCCAGACACCGGCAGGGCCGCCCCATCTCCCCTCCATTCTCCCTGTCCCCCACAGACGCCTCCAGACCCCTGGAGTCCCCAGGCGGTTCTGTGTGAGGCTGCCGCTCCCGCCAGCCCGGCTCCGAGGACGATGCACCGGCTCCAGCCAGCTCCCGGGAGCACCATGAGTGAGGACTGGCAGCTGGCCAGCAGTGCAGTGGGCTGGCTGGCGCGGGGGCCTCTCCCTGCTGGCCAACGCCTGGGGCATCTTGAGCATGGCCGCCAAGCAGAAGAAGTGGAAGGCTCTGGAGTTCCTGCTCTGCGCCCTGGCGGCCACGCACATGCTCAACGTGGCCGGGCCCATCGCCACCTACGCCGTGATGCAGCTACGGCACCGCCGCCCCGACGGCGAGTGGAACGAGGGTCTCTGCAAGGTCTTCGTGTCCACCTTCTACACCCTCTCCCTGGCCACCTGCTTCTCTGTCACGTCCCTGTCCTACCATCGCATGTGGATGGTGCGGTGGCCGGTGAATTATCGGTGAGAGGCGCGGGTGCGGCTCGGCTGCCTTGGGAGGAGCGGCAGGGCGGGGCGTGAGGCTGTCCACGGTGTGGACAGTGGGCCCGAGACGCACCCCTCTGCAGGAGCACACGCCCCCGAGTGGCTGTGATGACCCGCGAGTGGGTGGGGTGTGGGGGGGTCTCTATGGGCCTCTGACAGTGACCCCGGTCCCTCTGCGCCAGGCTGAGCAACGCCAAGAAGCAGGCGGTGCACGCCGTCATGGGCATCTGGATGGTGGCCTTCACCCTGTCGGCCCTGCCCGCCGTCGGCTGGCACGACACCACCCAGCGCTTACGCCCACGGCTGCCGCTTCCTGGTGGCCGAGATCGGCCTGGGCTTCAGCGGCTGCTTCCTGCTGCTGGTGGGCGGCAGCGTGGCCATGGGCGTGGGGTGCACAGCCATCGCCCTGTTCCAGACGCTGGCGGGCCAGGGGTGGGCGCCGGGCCCCCGCCCGGCGCCTTCACCGTGCCCGCCATCGTGGTGGAGGATGCCCAGGGCAAGCGGCGCCTCCATCGACGGCTCGAGCCTGCCAAGACCTCTCTGCAGACCACGGGCCTGGTGACCGCCATCGTGGCCGCCACGACTGCTTCATGGGCTTGCCCGTGCTGGTGGGTGTGGCTGACCAGACGGGCTCAGCTGGGCACGCACCAGCCTTGGGGTCCAACCCGAACTCTGTCATCACCTCGCCTGGTTGTACAGAGACGGGCTTTGTGCCCACAAGGGTGGAGGGCCTGGGGGGCAGTCCGGGACAGGGCCCCAGAGGAGGGAAGGGAGGTAGTTATCATGGGCCCACTCTGTGCTGTAAAGCCCTCCACAAAGCAGCTGGAGCCCAGAGAGGTCATGCATATTCCTGAGGGCCACACAGCTGAGCCCAGAGAGGTCACAGCATCTTCCTGAGGGCCACACAGCTGAGCCCAGAGAGGCCACACATATTCCTGTGGGCTGCACAGTTTGTGCACAGGACTGAGACAGCTGCCCTTTGCCTAGCTCTTCCCCAATGGCTGCAGGGGAATTTCGGGCCCTGGGCAGTGACCCAGTGGTGACCTGGCTGAAACCACTGACCCTCAAAAACTTCCTTTGGATTTCTCTGATTCCAAGGTTGTGCGTTCAGTGGGGGTGGTTGAGGGTGGCAGAAGTTTCCAGATGAGGTGGCTTGAGCCCAGGTCCTCTGAGCTGTTTCCTCTTCAGTAGAAGGGCTGGAAGGAGCAGAGCCAGGGGACAGCAGATCCAACACCTCCTCACACATGGCTGGCCCTGGTTCAGTTCCCTGCACCAAGGTCCTCTGAGTCCCACCAGCCATGATCCCTGAGCATAGAGGCAGAAAACAGCCAGTGAGCACCGCTGGGTGTGGCCCGAGCCTCCCTCCAAGGCAAAAGGAGGCAGAGGCCATGGTTCCACCGCCGTGGACAGACTGTCAGGGCAGCGTGAGGGAAGGGGGCCAGTACCGCAGAAGTGAAGGGCTGAGGGGGGGCGGGTATTGCTCGTGCACATGCAGGGCTGTGCACAGCGGCTCCAGCGCCCAATGCTGCCTGCACACTGTGAAAGTGAGTTTTGATTTGTCTGCTTGGGGCCACACCAGCCGCTCGTGGAGGCTCCTCCCAGCTCTGTGTAGGCTCCTGGGGCCGCTGTGGACGCTCAGCCTCATCTCGGGGAGCAGCCCCCAGTACCCCTGGCACCGCCTCCCCGCAGGAACCGGGTAGACCCCGGGGCCTGGAGCAAGGTCGGGTGTGTCGGTGCCAGGCGAGCCCTGTGCCCACAGGCGGTGAGTGTCCGCAGCCTGCGGGTAGACGCCGCGGCCCCGTGGATGGCGCTCCTGCGTGCTCTGGTGCTCGGTGACCCAGGCGCTGTTCCTGCCCGTGACGCTCTGGGCCTGTGACCGCTACCGCCACGACATCAGGGCCGTCTGGGAGAAGTGTGGCGCCCCTCCTGGCCAGCGCACGAGGACTCGGACGATGGTGAGACGGGGGCCCTTGGAGCAGGCGTTGGTGTCTGTGACAGTGTCAGGCAGCCAGTCCTGCCCACGTGCGGCGTGGTCCCGTGTCCAGGGACCAGGCCCCTTATCCTCTGTGCTCTTGCATTCCTAAGGGTCCCAAGCCCGTTGTCCTGTGGCCATTCTGGTCAGCTCGCCCCATCCTGGGAAGCGACTGCAGACACCAGACTGAGTCCCCCAGTTTCCAACCTCAAGGGTCTTAAACAATGGCCTCAAGGACACCTGCCTGGTCCTGCTGAGCCCCTTGCCCCAGGCTAGCCACTGTTTTTTTTTTCTTTTTGGGTCACACCCGGCAATGCTCAGGGGCTACTCCTGGCTCTGCACGCAGGAATTACTCCTGGCGGTGCTCAGGGGACCATATGGGATGCCGGGGATCGAACCCAGGCCGGCATGGGCCAGCCGCGTGCAAGGCAAACACCCTACCTGCTGGGCTATCGCTCCGGCCCCAAGGCTAGCCACTGTTAACCCGGTGTGTGTTTAGCCCGCGCAAAGTCCTTCAGTCTCGTGTGTCCCCCCCAGTCCCAGTGAAGGGAGTAGACGCAGAGCCCCATTCCACCACCAAGCCCCCCATCATCTGTCTCCAGCCACGTCCTCAGCTGCCCACAGACACGCCCACCACCAAGCCCTGCCTTTCCTCAGTTTAAAGCCACGCCCCTTCCGCCCTCTGCTCACTGAATCCCAGACTCAAACCAGAGAACCCCAAGACTCCAGGTCCCTAAGCCTCTGCCTCCCCCGCAGATGCCAGCCTGGACGGTGGGGTCCCTCCCGGCCTGGTGTTGGGGGCGCCTCTGAACTACAGCTACGGGGGTGACTTCGTGAGCCTGGACCCGATGGCCACGTATGAGCTCTCGGCCCTGGACGGAGCGCTGCCCCCGATCTTCCCGCGGGAGGAGAAGATGCAGTACCTGAAGGTAGGGAGGGGCGTCCTGACCACCCCCGACTTTCTCCCGGAGCCCCCTCATGCCTGCCACAGGCAGGAGAGGGGCAGGATGTGCACCCCACCCCCGTCCTTTGCGCCCCTAAAGGCGCCCCACTCGCGCTCCTCCCCTCCCAACCACCAAGCTGCAGATGGCACAGCTGAGTCTGGAAGGGTGCCCTGGCCCCCACGCTCACCCACTGCCCCCTCGCTGCCCCCCCACCCGCCTACCCGGCGCTCGACCGCCTCCTCCAGGCTGGCGGCCCGGCTCATCCCGGCGGCTCCCGCAGGTGCCGGCCACGCGGCGCTTCTCCCACGACGACACGGACATGTGGGCCGCCGTCTCGCTGCCCGCCTTCCTGCCGCGCTGGGGCTCGGGCGAGGACCTGGCCGGCCTGGCGCTGCCCTCGGGGTCGGAGCGGCGCCGCTGCAGCCCGCGGGCCCTGGCTGGGATGCGCCCCCGTTCCGCGCTCGTCGCCGCTCGGCCGAGAGTCTGCTGTCCATGCGGGCCCTGGACCTGGACGGCGGCCCGCGCCGCGCGCCCGACTCCGCCCTGGCAGCCCGCGCCGCCGCCCCGGGGCCTGGCACGCGCTCCGCCTCGGCCTCGCGGCTGCCCGACACCTTCGCGCTGACCACCTTCGAACGCGAGCCGCAGGCCCTGCGCCGCCCACCCGCCGTGTCCAGGCCCTTCCCGGCGCGCGCTGCCCACGGCGGAGGACGCGGCGTCCCCGGGCGGCAGCAGCGCGCAGCGGAGCCCCGGGCCGCGCCGCCCCGCACCCGCCGCGCCTCTGCGGACCTGCCTGAGCGCGTCGTGGGGCGGCGAGCCGGGGCGCTGGGGGGTCCCGGCGGCGACGGCAGCACCAGCAGCTTCCTGAGCTCGCCCTCCGAGTCCTCGGGCTACGTCACGCTGCACTCGGACTCACTCAGGCTCGGCGTCCTAGGGGCCGCGGTGACCCGGCCAGCGCCCCGGAGACGCGGCCCGTGCTCCTGCCTCACAGTAGGGTCGCGCCTGCCCGGACCCGGCGCCCCACAGCGGGCATTGCCTGGACGAGTGGGAGCACCGCGAGCCACGCCCTACCCCTCTGCACGCTGACTCACTTAAGAGCCACGGGGCACAGCATTCTGCCTCAGTTTCCCCAGCGCCCGTGAGCAGGTGACCGTGTTAACTCAGGATGATTGGAGAAAATCCGCTGGTCGGAACCGTGGGTGACCAGATGCGGCTGCTGCTCACCGGGTAACAGCCCCCATGGCACTCACGCCCCAGCCCAGATAAAGCACAAACAGCACTTCCACCCCCTGCACACACAGGAGCTCCGCCCCGCCATAACCGGGATCCATCCACTGCAGAACAGGGACCAGGTGGGAAAAACAGGCGGCAGGGCTGGTGGGCGCCCCGGTGCCTAATCTCGCCCTGGAGGTGTGGCCTCAGGGTCTGGGTTTCAGTCCTTGCTACCAGCGTCCCCCCACACACTCTAGGGGTCTTCTCTTTACTGCTCGGTGGGACTCAGGGGTCACTGCCACATGCCCACAGACTGGTACAGCTCCCGCTAGCTCCACTCACCGGGCCCGGCCGTAGGACAGGATGCAGCCGGAAACTGCCCAGCTCGCATTTACCTGCGAGCCCTCCAGTCCCCTCCCTGTGGGGTATTATGGGGGCACAGGCGGGCCCCCTGAGCAAGGCCAGGGACTGCTGTCCAGCCCTGGCCCCTGCTGCTGTGCCTTCTAGGACAGATGAGATGAGGCGGTCACCAGCCTGGTCACCTCCATCAGCCAGCCCACCCGTCCCTGGGCTCCACTCTGTGTTTCTTACCCAATGGCAATACTTGCAGGGGAGCACAGGCCCCCAAGGCCCCTCCAGCCCTGTTTTTTTTTTTGGGTCACACCCGGCGATGCTCAGGGTTTCTCCTGGCTCTGCACTCAGGAATTACTCCTGGCGGTGCTCGGGGGACCATATGGGATGTTGGGGGATGGAACCCGGGCCGGCATTGGCGGCCGCGTGCAAGCCAAACGCCCTACCCACTGGGCTATCGCTCTGGCCCCTTCCACGTTTTAAACTGAATATTTCTCTTCTGTTTAGAATCCAATAAAATCTCATGATTTACACCCGGCATTCACAGGCTGGTTTCAGGAAAACACCCTCCTTGGAACTCCCAGCACCGCTGGTCAGCGGGCCGATGCCTGGCGCTCTGGGGCATGATTTCTCCCAGAATCTGCTGTTCCTTCCTGCCAGACCTATCCTGGGTGCCAACACTGTATCAGTGCCCAGGAGAGCATCAAGCCACAGGCTGGAGCGCAGCCTGTGGTACCTCCCCGCCAACAGGAGATCACCGCAGGCTTTAGCCCATTAGGAAGGCCTTCAGGGCGCTAGTTTTCAGGAGGTAGGTTCGGGAGCGCGAGGTCAGGGCAGCAGGGCAGAGCTTGGAGACCCACGCGCCGGCTCCCCCTAGAAATTTGAGGCCCCGCCCTGAGTCCACGGTTCGAGGTCGCCACCTGGTGGCCAACAGATGCACCCACCCCCCTCAGCCCGGACCGCTGCAACAGGACCCTGCCCGCCTGAGCTGCGGAGAGCCGTTTACGGGGGACCGACCGTCCCCAGAGCCTTCGCGGAACGATACCGCTAAGTGGCGGCCCCAAAGGACACCCGCAACTGGGCATCCGGGAAGGAGGTGGAGCCTCCGTGGTCTCCAGACCCCTTTACGAGTCCACACATTCTTTATTTACTGAATTTCAAGCCGGACAGGGGATGTGTCGCGCTAGACAAGCTGGTACCCCCACCCTCACCCCATCGGAGAGGAGTAAAGGGAACGCGCTCGCTTTGCACATGGTCGACCTGGGTTCGGTCCCGAGACCCTTATGGTCTCCCCGAGCACTGCCAGGAGTGATTTCTTTTTTTTCCTTTTTTTTTTTTTTTTTTTTGCTTTTTGGGTCACACCCGGCAATGCTCAGGGGTTACTCCTGGCTCTGCACTCAGGAATTACTCCTGGCGGTGCTGGGGGACCATATGGGATGCCGGAAATCGAACCCTGGCCGGCATGGGCCGGCCGCATGCAAGGCAAACGCCCTACCCGCTGGGCTATCGCTCCGGCCCCAGGAGTGATTTCTAAGCGTAAAGCCGGAGTAACCCCTGAGCACCTCCAGGAGTGACCCCCAAAACAAACAAAACTGGACCCTCCCCGCCTGTCCCTCGAGGTCCCAGAAAAGAAAGACTGTCGGGGTCTCCACCAAGTCTGGGCACAGCGAGGCCTGTTGCGTGAATAAATGTCTAGAACGCGCCGGGCTCTGTGGGTCCCGCCCCGAGCTGCCTCCAGGTTGGGGGGACCCTGTGAGGACCCCGCCCAGCAGTCGGCGGGGCGGGGCAGGGCAGCGGGCATTGGCGCTCACTTGAGCGGTGCATCTTACGGGAGGCGTCCCGTGGACGGGGGCTGGAGAGGGGCAGCCTTGGGAGCGGCCACCCGGGTGCACCGCGTCGCGGGCGAGGGGGGGCCCGTAGAAGCCCGGACAGTGCCGGTGGGGATGGGCTTGGGGGGCCCCCGTCGGCGGGGCGGAGCCGGCGCGCTTTGTGAGGGTGGGAACCCGGCGTCCTCGTCCGGCTGCATGGGCCGGGCGGCGGGCAGCGATTCTCCTCGCTGCCAGGGGTCCGCTTTTGCGCCGCTGCTTCCCACCGCGGCGCGGCCAGGGGCGGGGCCGGGGCGGGCTGCCGGGCTCTGGGCCCCTGGGAAAAGGGCGCAGCCCTGTTACCGGGGTGGGCGGAAAGGGGGCTCCTGGCTGAGTCTGGGCTGGGGTGGAGGTTACCTAGGCGCGCACGCGCACACCCGGCTCTTCGCTCGGCAACTCTCGCTTCCTCGCGGCCGAAGGTCTGCGGCATCCGCCCAGCCTGCGTCCACAGCCGCGCGCCGTTTCCGGGTCCCCAGACCCGACGGGGTCGCCTTGAGACCGAGGCCGCGCGGCCCGGTGCTCACCAGGGTCTCCATACGCGCGGCCCCGGCCCCGGGCTCTCGGTGCAGCGACCAGTCGCCGGCCGCGGAGCCGGGACGCTGCTGGCTGGGCCGGGGAGCCGGGGTGGCGGAGCCCGGGGGCCGGCGGGAGCGCTGGGGCCCGCGCGGCGCGGGCACCTCGCCGCGGGCGCTGTCCATGGTGCTGCTGCCCGCACGTCCGTGCGCCAGGGGGCAGCGCAGATCTACGCCGCCCTCCTCTCGGCTCTGTAGCAGCTGGTGGATGCCTGGCGGGCAGCCGCGGAAGCCGGACGCGTAATCCGCCCCGCTGGGGAGCGGCCAGAGCCCTGGGGAGGGAGCGGACGGGCGAGTGTAGAGTGGGAAGCACCGCAGGGAGGGGAGGGGCGGGGGAGTGGAGGCAGCCCCTTCCCCCCCCGCCCAGATTTAAACCCGCAGGCAGCGAGCTGGGGGGGGTCTTCACGCCCAACCTCCGGCCTGCCCCTGAGCCTTCTCCCCACCCCCTCTGGATCTGCCCTTTCCCGGTGGTCCTGGTCCCCACCCCAGGGTCTTCAGTACCTTGCACGGAGGTTTGGAGGCTTTTCATGTACTTGACACTCAGCTCCAGTATATCGGCCTTCTCCAATTTGCGTTTCCGGATCTGTGGGTGCGGGAAGGGGCTGGTGGTCGGCCAGGAAGGGGCTTGCGGGGGCTGGAGGGCGCGCAGGGAGGGAGAGCGGCGTGCGGACGGGGTCGGGCTCACCTGGTGCGAGTAATGTTTCTCCAGCAAGGCCCGGAGCTGCTCCAGGCACGTGTTGATGCGCGCCCGTCGCTTCTTCTCCATCAGAGGCTTGGAGATCTGTGGGGGAGCGATCTTTAGAGGTGGGGCTGCCGAGCCAGGACCCGCCCGCAGGGCCCCCTGCAGACCCCACACCTTGCGGACGCTGCTAGTGGCACCTCCAGAGCCGCCCTGCAGCCTGGGGCTCGGTGCCCATGTTGTAGACTGTGTCTGCCCACGGGAGGTGGGCGGCCTTTATGGGACACCTCGTTTACATGTCAATGAAGTGCTCTGGACTTCTGGAACCCCCGGGGGGAGGGGACCAGTAGGGAGTGGTGCCCACCTCTCTTTGTCCTGCCCCTCCCCAGAGCTGGGGACCCTTCCCTAGTCACCCCGTGGTTCCTCCTAGCCCTCGACTTCACCTGCCAGGGCCCCGCTATGGGGCCTCACCCTGGTCCCTGATGCCTCTGGCGCCTGCCTTGTGGGGACTCCCACTGGGCAGGTGTGGCCCCGAGCCGGGCGGAGGCTCCAGGCCTGATGAAGACGCGGCGGAGCCCCTTCCTGCAAGCTTCACGCTCAGCCCCACTGGCAATGCCGCATTACTCGCCCTAATGTCGGGACAATGCAGCGATTTTCTGCCTGTGATGGCTGAAAGCCCGATGCTGGCCAGGCCCCGCGGGGCCACGCGGTAACATGTGTCCCATTAAAGCGTGCAGCCCACCCGCGGCGCGTCCCTCTAGGTTCGGGGTTATCGGGGCTGGGAGAAGGCCTGTTGGGTGGGGGCTGCCACCTGGCTTCCAAACTGGAGCTCCCCAGCCTGCACTGGCGTCCGGTGAGAAGCTAGGACAGCCCTGCACGCCTCAGGCTCTGAGGACCTTCTGTGAGCACCAGGGACTCCTGTGGCCTCAGCAAGGATGGCCTGGACGGCCCTGCCGTCCTTTGAGACCACCTGAGCTTTCAGGAGCCCAAACCCACCTTTCACAGTCTAGACTGAGGTTAGAGACAGGCGGGAGGAGTTAGGGCCCTGGGCTGGTTCAGGGGCAACCCCAGGCAGGTGTCCAAACATCCAGTTTGGAGGCTAGAGCGATAGCACAGCAGGTAGGTGTTTGCCTTGCACGCGCCCACCCGGTTCGATCCTGGGTATCCCATATGGTCCCCCTAGCACTGCCAGGATAATTCCTGATGTCGAGCCAGGAGAAACCCCTGAGCATTGCAGGGTGTGACCCAAAAAAAAGAGGGGCCGGAGCGATAGCCTAGCGGGTAGGGCGTTTGCCTTGCATGCGGCCGGCCCATGCCAGCCAGGGTTCGATCCCCGGCATCCCATATGGTCCCCGGCATCCCATATGGTCCCCTGAGCACCGCCAGGAGTAATTCCTGAGTGCAGAGCCAGGAGAAACCCCTGAGCATTGCCGGGTGTGACCCAAAAAGCAAAAAAAAAAAAAAAAAAAAGCAAAAGAAAGAAAAGAAACCCAGTTTGGAGCCGGATGTGCAGGGACCTGATTCCAACACAGTCGGCACCCGGAGCTGGACCAGAATCGGAGAAAGACTTTGGGAGGCGTTAGGGAAGTTAGGAACGCAGGAGCCGCCGGTTCTGGCCTGGAGCAAAGGCAGGCCCTCTGCGTGGGGTTGTGGGAGTGCCGGGGCCTGGGATGTAGCCTCTGACTGGACGAGCCTACGGGGGTTCCAGGCTCAAACCCCCTTCCCGCCCCTGCGGCTCCGGTGGCCGCGCGCCGATGTTTGAGACCAGATGGGGAACCGGGAGCCGAGACAGCGGCGGGCCGAAGCCAGGCGTTGAGGCCGGCACGCGCCCGGCAGCTTAGAAGCGCGCGGACTGGCCAGGCCGAGCGGCCTCCAGGCGGCCCTCGAACCCAGGCTCGGCGCTGGCGGCGGGTACAAAGGCGCCGCGGGCGGGAGGGCGGCGCCGCGGGCACAAAGCGGGCAGCGGAGTGTTGAGGGCATTGTGACGGCCCCACAAAGCCGGGGCCGAATCCGGCGCCCCGCGGCGCGCGGCCGTCCAGCTGCCACACATCTGCAGCGAGGCGGGCGCGCGCCGGCAGGCTGGGCCCCCACGGCCCCCAGCTATCCAGCGGGCAGCGGGACAATTTGTCCCCTAATG
Source organism: Cryptotis parvus (assembly GCA_021461705.1). Taxonomy (NCBI): domain Eukaryota; kingdom Metazoa; phylum Chordata; class Mammalia; order Eulipotyphla; family Soricidae; genus Cryptotis; species Cryptotis parvus. The sequence continues at coordinate 15,415 of JAJIBD010016702.1, read as the reverse complement.
ACAACCCCTCCCCCCCATAACCTCCGCCCGCGCCTTTCAGCCCTGGCGCCCCGGCCAAGCCGAGAGGGAAGCCCGGACCCGCCCCACTCCAGAGCTCGGGCCATAAAGAGGCCCCGCAGGCCGCCACCATCGCCCGCGGCTCCCACAGCGCCTGGGACTGGGCCGCGCGGGAGGGGGCGGGGGCGCTGCTCTAATGTGGGTGGTTCCAGTGTCTCTTACACAGTGGGAAATTGGCCTCAAAATGCGCTAACGCGCAACGCTCTGCTTGTGCTGCGCGCGGCCCTTCCCCTTCTCTCGCCCCGACTTCCCTGGGCCCCTGGATCCCGCTCCCCTCTCCGGACCCCCTCCCTGCTGTGGCTCGCCCTCTCCATCGCTCCAAAGCCACTTGCAGACCCCTTTCTCCCTGCGCCCCTTCCCCCATGGACCCTAAGACGAGGGTCTGGACGTTCCCCACCGTGGTCCTTCTGGGAGATGCAAGTCCGGGGCAGTGTCTAACCCTCCCCCGCCCTGTCTGTGAGCCTGCGAGCGCCCAGGCTGGGGGCGCAGCCGCCGGGTCACCTCGTCCTCTGAGAGCCAACGGACCGGAGTGCTCCAGGGCCAGGGAAAGGACGGACCGACCTAGAAACCGGCTGACGCAGCTGGGATGTAGGCCACGGGCCCTTTTCCATCTTTAGCATCTGGGGCCCTCAGGGGCCCAGAAGGAGCCAAGGCCTGGCCAAGGGCAGCGGACACCCAGGACGCCCTTTCTCAGCACAGAAAAAAGTTTTTTCTCAGATCCAGAGAGCAGGCGGCTGGGGACTGACGGCGCCAAGCACCGCTTTACAGGGGCAGGCGTGGGGAGGCGGGGAGGGGGTCTGCAGCCTCTGCTGCGCTGGGCGCAGCTCAGAGGGCCAGAGCACCGGAAGCCTGGGTCCGATCCGGCCCTGCACCGTCTCTGAGCACCGTTGGACGCAGCCCCAAGACAAAAGGCAACCAAGAAGCCCGTCTACAAGTGGCATCGCCCCGCAGAGCGGTGGGAAGGCCCGGGCACCACCTATTTCTCATATTTATTGTTTTTTTTTTTTTTTTTTTTTTTGCTTTTTGGGTCACACCGGAGATGCTCAGGGGTTACTCCTGGCTCTGCACTCAGGAATCCCTCCTGGCGGTGCTCGGGGACCATATGGGACCCCGGGGATCGAACCCGGGCCGGCACAGGCCGGCCGTGCAAGGCAAACGCCCTACCCGCTGGGCTATCGCTCCGGCCCATATTTATTGTTTTTGTTTTGGGGCGCCTTCCCGATGCCCCTGAGGCACTGCGCATGCCTGCCAGCTCCCCCTCACCCCCGTTTTCCCAGCCATTGTCTGGCCGGTAGCATGTTTGCGGGGCCAAAGCCCAGACACTGCTCAAGGTCCAGGTTCGGTCTCTGGCTCCGCAAGGTCCCTGAGCACCAACGGCCAGACGCAGCCGCGCTTCCTGCTCCGGCCTGGCTGTGAAGGCATTTACCCGCTCCTGTGCAGCTGATTTCTTTTATTTATTTATTTATTTATTTACTTATTTATTTATTTATTTATTTATTTATTTTTTGCCTTTTTGGGTCACACCCGGCATTGCTCAGGGGTTACTCCTGGTTCTGCACTCAGGAATTACTCCTGGCGGTGCTCGGGGACCATATGGGATGCCGGGGATCGAACCCGGGCCGGCATGAGCCGGCCGCGTGCAAGGCAAACGCCCTACCCGCTGGGCTATCGCTCCGGCCCCAGTGCAGCTGATTTCTAAGTAGAATGAAGTGATGGCTTCGTGTAATTAACTCTCCGGACACCGCAAAAGCCTGAAAAGGACTCGACTCGGCAATTGTCTACAGAGGGGGTCAGAGAGACGATTGTTTGACTCTGTGGCTGTGCTGGGCCCCCAACGGGCAGCCAAGGGCCCCAGGAACAAAGGCTGGAACTCGGGAGAGTGCATCGACACTGAGCCGGGCTGGCCAGGCGCAGGGAGAGTGAAGCCGAGAGGCCCCATTGCCAGGCCTTTTTGTGTGTCTCCCAGCTGGCTCCAGTCTCTCAATATTTACCCGGTCCTTTTGTGCCTGTGTGACTTACGCACTCTGGGCCATGTGCTCATAAATTCCGCGTCATTTACCCAGACTGCAGAGAGGGGCTTCCGTGCTGGGAACTCGGAATGCCTGAAAGAAGAGGAAAGTTTCCTCCCGCAGAGAGCTGCTGCCACACGTGGGGGCTGCCTGGGCAAAGGCCTGAGTGCCAGGGAGCTCCCGAGCTGAGCTGGCACGGGTGTGGGTGCCTCAGCCTCCGGAAGGTGAGCAGGGCTCAGATGCTTTCTTGTTGGCATCAGGAGGGCTTTCTGCAGTCTGGTGTGGACTGAGAGGTATTAGGTGACCGCCCCTACTGTGCCCCCCTCCGTGGCTTTCTCTTTGCTCAAGTAAGAGGTGCCCCCTTATGTTTCAGGGCATAGTCACATCTTTGCCCATGGGCAAGCTCGGTTTTAACCTTATTGCACTGGGTGTGACGTCTCAGCAATGTGCCTGGAGTAGCCCTGGGCTGAGCCAATGAGCTCCCCCAAAAGGTGGGATGAGTGGAAGAAAAGGAAACCCACCTTTTCTAATGCTTTTTGGGTCACACCCAGCTATGCTCAGGGGTTACTCCTGGCTCTGTGCTCAGGGATTCTACCTGGTGCCTGGCAGGGTCCCAGGACCTTCTGGGTGCTGGGTATTGAGCACAGTTGGCTGAGTGTAAGTTCAGTGCCCACCACCACAGCCCCTTTAAAACAGGAGGGATCTGGGACCAGAGCATTAGTACAGTGGGTGGGGACCCGGCCTTGCACACGGCACACCCGGCCTTGCACACGGCACACCCGGCCTTGCACCACGGCACACCCGGCCTTGCACACGGCACACCCGGATTCTATCCCTGGCCTCCCACAGGCTCCCTGAACCAGCCAGGAATAACTCTGGGGCGTAACTAGGAGTAATCCCTGAGCATCGCCACCTATGGCCCCCAAATCAAACAAACCGAACAGGAGGGATCCTTTAGGGCCAGAGCTGGCTGGGTGAGGAGGTGAGGGGGCTCCCGCAGGAGAAAGGGCTCCCTGCTTGACTCACAGCCTGGAACAAACACGGTCAAATGCTTTTGTACCAAAGGAAGGCGCCAGCCACACCCCCATCTGAACTGCTCTCTGTTGGCTTACCCTGTCCCTGGCCTGAGGGATGGCAGACTGGGGTGGCTAGAGAGCTGGGTGCCCTGTGAGCCTGTCTGCCCGCTGGCCGGAGGCAGTGTGGGGCACTGGGTGGCTGGAGAGCTGGGTGCCCTGTGAGCCTGTCTGCCCACTGGCCGGAGGCAGTGTGGGGCACTGGGTGGCTGGAGAGCTGGGTGCCCTGTGAGCCTGTCTGCCCGCTGGCCGGAGGCAGCGAGGCACGTGTGCCACGCAGTCCCGTGGTTGAGGGCCTCGTGTGGGCACAGATTCAGCTCCTGGCTTCCTTCCCCGACCCTCACGGCTCTGTTAAGTCCTGGGCCCTGCCAAGCAGAAACCCTGGTGACTTCTCCAAGTTTCACTTCCCTGAAACCCAGACCTCCCTGAGAGCACGTCGCCTCCCATGGGGCTGGAGAGGAGAGAAGGTGGAAGATGCAGTCAGGGCAGCGCAGGGCGCTCTGGTTCTCCAGTCTACGCCCCTCTGTGCTTGCAGGTTGGATCCAAACCAGAGCCCGGTGGTCCCAGAGAGCACAGCCACTACCCAGAAACCCAGAAGAGGCCCCAGGACCAACCAAATTCACTCCGCGTCCCTGGGGAGAGGGTCGTGCGCCCTCTGGTGGCTCCAAAGTGTCAGGACACCTAGAGGCAAATCCTTGGTTTGACCGCGACGTTGGAGGCTGGGGCGGTGCGACAGCCCCCGCCGTGCCCAGTCCTCTTCCACACGTGGCACTGTAGCTGGGGGCCTCCAGGGCCACATCTAGAGGCTCAAGATGGGTTGGCAGTGCCAGGGATGGATGCTCGTCCTGACCCCAGAGCTATCTTCCTAGCCTTGAACTTGTTTATCTTCCTGACCCAATCTGACATTATTTCATCATTTTTATATATATATATATATATATATATATATATATATATATATATATATATATGCTCAGGGGTTACTCCTGGCTCTTTGCTCAGGAATTTCTCCTGGCGGTGCTCGGGAACCATATGGGATGCCGGGATCGAACCGGTCGGCTGCATGCAAGGCAAATGCCCTCCCCGCTGTGCTGTCGCTGAGTCTCCATTATTATATTTTTTTGGTTTGGGGGGTCACACCTGGAGGTGCTCAGTGCTCACTCCTGTGGTCAGAGATCACACATGTGGTGCTTGGAGGACCATCTGTAGCGCCTGGAGTGACCTCAGGCCAGCCACATGCAAGGCAAGTGGCGTACCTGCTTTCTCCTCGTCCTCTACCCCTGACTGGGCAGTTTAAAATGGTCACTGTCATTAGGGCCGGAGCGATAGCCCAGCGGGAGGGCGTTTGCCTTCGGACGTGGCCGGCCTGTGCCAGCCTGGGTTTGATCCCCGGCATCCTATATGGTCCCCGAGCACCGCCAGGCGTGATTCCTGAGTGCAGAGCCAGGAGTAGCCCCCTGAGCATCGCCGGGTGTGACACAAAAAGCAAAAGGAAAAATAATCAATCAGTCAATAGATAGATAGATAAATGAATGAATGAATGAATGAATGAATAAATAAATAAATAAATAAATAAATGAATAAGAATAAATATGGTCACTCTCAGGGCCAGAGCGATAGCACAGTGGGGAAGGCTTTTGCACGTGGCCCGACCCAGGTTCCGTCCTCGGCATCCTGTATGGTTCCCCGAGCACTGCCAGGAGTAATTCCTGAGTGCAGAGCCAGGAGGAACCCCTGAGCATTGCAGGGTATGACCCAAAAGGCAAAAAATAAAATGAAATGGCCACTCTCCTTTTAGCTGCCCTCCGAGCAAATGCCTTCTGAGCACCACTTCCGTGGAGCTTTACAGAACGGTCCTGGCAGAGCTGAGGTGGGGGCTGAGCCAGCCCAAACACTCCCCTCCCGGTGCTCAGCTGCCAGCACTTCCTGCCTGCCAGGACCTGCAACACAGCGGAGAAAGGGCAGCTCCTGCTCAGCTGTCTGGCCCAGTACTTTGGGCTCCCTCGTGGCCTGTCCCCCTATCCTGCCTTGGGCTTCCTCCCTCCTGCCTTTGGGCCTTTGCAAACTCCCTCCGTCCTCCTCCTCGCCCTTGCTCTCATTTCCAGAAGCTGCTGGCCCAGAGGACCGTAGGGCCCAGCTCTGAGGTCATTGCCATACAGGGTCCTGGCGTCCCGCCTGTTGGGGATGCCACCGGGGGTCCCCAACAGTGCCGGGAAGCGAGTTCCCTTCTACCTCCGAAATCGGCAGGGAATGGATGAAGACTTAGGAATCTGATGCAATTTTATTTATTTTATTTATTTATTTATTTATTTATTTTGCTTTTTTGGGTCACACCCGGCGATGCTCAGGGGTCACTCCTGGCTCTGCGCTCAGGAATTACTCCTGGTGGTGCTTGGGGGACCATATGGGATGCCGGATATCGAACCCGAGTCGGCTGCATGCAAGGCAAACGCCCTACCCGCTGGGCTATCACTCCAGCCCCAGCCGATGCAATTTTATTTATTTATTTATTTATTTATTTTTTTGCCTTTTTGGGTCACACCCGGCAACGCTCAGGGGCTACTCCTGGCTCTGCACTCAGGAATCACTCCTGGCGGTGCTCGGGGACCATATGGGATGCCGGGATCGAACCCAGGCCGGCAGAGGCCGGCCGGCGTGCAAGGCAAACACCCTACCCGCTGGGCTATCGCTCCGGCCCCAGCCGATGCAATTTTAAAAGGCTTTACTTATCACAGGTTCAGGATACAAATCAGCAATAGGAAAAACCAGTGCTTAGGATTCCCGGCTAGAACCCCAGCCACGAGTAGGCCAAGATGGCAGCCACCACGTGTAAAGGCCCTGTAGAGAGGAGACAAAAGACAAGAAGTGTAGCCAAAGAAAAAGAGAGAGCCCAAAGAGAGAGAGAGAGAGAGAGAGAGAGAGAGAGAGAGAGAGAGAGAGAGAGAGAGAGAGAGAGAGAGAGAGAGAGAGAGAGAGGAAGGAGGCTGGTTTTATACCTCTGCAACTCAGACCTCCCACTATTATGGGAAGCAGGAAGGGTCAAATGCCCTTAGGTAATTTCTCCCAGCACCTCACCTAGGCCCTATTATATGTTAATGTTTTGAGCCAAGATCTATCTGGAAATGCCTTTATAGGGTAGAGAAGGGAGTTTCTGAGAGGGGCATGTCTCTGTACCAAAGACTAATACTAATGCCAGTTAAATATTTCTCCAAGCCTTCACAAGAGTCTCGTCTACTTCACGGTAGTTTTGTATTTTAGTTGCCTTTGAGTTATCAGGGAGCCATGCTTGCTTGCTTGGAGGCAAACAGCATTTCTCTCTGGTCTAATTACTTAGAGATCCAACATGGCCAGGCAAATATGCTGGCAAGATCTAGCTAGTCCCACGATGATTGTGGTAGCATGAGAGAATATTTATACCAGCCAGTACAGAATACATGGTCAGATAAACTGCCACTTTTAGACTACCCCTTTATCTACGAAGTGACCTGCAGGAGGCAATCTAGGGCAGATGCAGAGGCTCTTAGAGGAGTTCTGCAACACCGCCCACCCACTTCCGGCTCTCCTGAGGTCCTTCTCACGGTCCCTTGCGTGGCTCCTGACTCACTCTGCCCACCAACTTTATTCTCATCATTTGCTTTTCTCCTCCATCACTGTACCATGAGCCCCGAGATGGGAGTATGAATTCATACTCCAGCAGGGGGCTGGAGTCGCAGTATGGCGGAGAGAGAACTTGCCTTGCCCTTGGCAAGCCAAACCCAGCTTTGGTCCCTGGTATCCCTTATAGGCCCCTGAGCACAGAGCCAGGAGTAACCCTAAGCATCACCTGGTTAGGCTCCAAACAAGCCAATGGGAAGAACAGGTTGATGAGAGGGACCTAGCGGTGCTCAGAGGATGCTGAGGATGGAACCCGGGTCAGCCAAGTGTAAGGCAAAAGCCCTCCCTGCTGTTCCATAGCTCCGGCCCCTGATTTTCCTTTTTGTTTATGGGCCACACCAGTGGCAGTGAGGAGCTAGTACCAGCTGCTGGTCGTTGCTCTCGGGTGCTCTAGACACTGGCGCTCTGGGCTGAGCTTCCTGCATGCAAAGTCTGTGCCTAAGCCCAAGAATGAGTTTGATCATGAGAGTAATGCCTAGGCCCAGAGACACAGGACACCCAGGGTTTTTTTTTTTTTTTTTTTTTTGCTTTTTGGGTCACACCCGGCGATGCTCAGGGGTTACTCCTGGCTCTGCACTCAGGAATTACTCCTGGTGGTGCTGGGGGGACCATATGGGATGCCGGGATCGAACCCAGGCCGGCACAGGCCGGCCGCGTGCAAGGCAAAGGCCCTACCCGCTGGGCTATCGCTCCGGCCCCGGTTTTTTTTTTTTTTTTTAGGTCACACTTGGCGATGCTCAGGGATACTCCTGAGCATTTGGTGATGCTCAGGGATACTCCCTGGCTCTGCACTCAGGAATTACTCATGGTAGTGCTCAAAGAACCATATGGGATGCCTGGGCTCGGACCTGGGTGGTCCATTTGCAAAGCAAGACCCTCCTTGCTGTGCTCTTGCTCTCACTCAGGAAGTCCGTCTGATCCCCAGCACTGCATGATCCCTTGAGGACAGCCAGAAATGTACCTCCAGTCCCCAGTCACAGCCAGGAGTGGCCGCCAAGCACTGCTGAGTGTAGCACCAAAACAAATGAAAAGAAAATCGAAGGGGCCAGAGACACAGAATTGAGGGTAAGGCTCTGCCTTACCCAGGGTGCAACTGACCCTGGTTCAGTCCGGGCCGCCGTGGAGTGACCGCTGAGCACAGAGCCAGGGTAACCCGAGCAGCGCTGGCTTACTCGACCTCTCCAGCGAGCCAGCACCAGCCAGTTCTCCCAGTGAAGACCACCGCCACGGAGTGACTCTGCTTCCTTTCCAAACCCTGCCGCGGTCACACGGCCCTTTATTCTCCTCCGAGTGAGGTCAGGCGCGCGTGATGAAGTTTTGCAGGCTGCCTTTGCAAAGGCAGGCTAGATCACGAGTGCTGACGTCATCGGACAGCGTGCTCTCAGCTCGGGTTCAGGGGTTATCCCGCAGGCCGATGGCCAGCGCTGAGTTTCGGAGCTGTACCCGACTTGCAGATGATTCTCGGGATTTTTGAGTTAGGGGCCAGCTGTCTGCAGACCGCGCGGGAGCCGTCGGAGGGGCGTGACCTCGGGTCTGGGGGCGTGGCCCGTGCAGTCCAGGAGGGGCGTGACCAAGGGAATATGGGCGTGGCCTAGAGCTGTGGGGGGGCGGGGCGCTCCGGCCAAATTCGGGTCCCCGCCCGCGGCGCGTGCGTTCTCGCGAGAGCGGGCGGCCGGCGCGCAGACCCGGGCGGTTGCCCTTCGTTGCCGGCGTCGGCGGCTCAGTGCGCAGGCGCGGCGAGCGGGTATCCCGGGCTACCGCCGGCGCCGCCGCCGCCCGCTCGTCGCCGCCTGCGCCATGGCGGGCTGCGGGGCGCAGGCTCCGCCGGGCTCCGAGGCGCGCCTCAGCCTCGCCACCTTCCTGCTGGGCGCCTCGGTGCTCGCGCTGCCGCTGCTCACGCGCGCCGGCCTGCAGGGCCGCACCGGGCTGGCGCTCTACGTGGCGGGGCTCAACGCGCTGCTGCTGCTGCTCTACCGGCCGCCGCGGTACCAGGTGCGGCCGGGCCGGCGGGCGCTGGGCACGGCCCCGAGTCGGACCGGGCGCCCCGGCGCGGCGCAGGGACGGACGCCCGCCGGGTCGGGGTCACCGTTAGGGTTCGGGCCGAGCGGACAGAGGCAGAGGCGAGATCGGGACCCGAGCTGGGCACCTCGCGCGGACACTGGCCCTGGGCAGAGTCCGGGTCGGGATCAGGGCGGTCCGGGCGCGCCGGGTGGACACGCCGTTCAGCCGAAGCGGTGGGCCTGGGTGGGGTGCCCAGGAGGGGGCGACCCGGCCTCCCCGCGAGCGCGTGTGGCCGCGGGTCCGGTCCGGTCCGGGGCAGCGCGGAGGGGTGACCCGGCCCATCTGCCCACTAGAGGGGCGTGAAATCTCAGGAGTGAGATTCAGCCGCACTCGCTTGTGGGGGAGGTGCGGCGCGAGCCCATGTTCTTTTATATAATTAAGGGTGCGGGAGCCCTGCCCGCCTGCAGGTGTGTGTGTGTGTGGAAGGGGGGCTGTGTGCCGACTGGCCCGAGCCCCCTGGCCCGGATTAGCTGCGTGGACTTGGCATTTAGGGACCGATGCCCACATGGTGCGGCTTTCCCGCAGGCCCGCTGACAGCGGTCACACTTGGTGCTGACCTGGGCGGGCAGCATGGGCTCGCTTCTGCCCTTCCCATGGCGTGGCTGGAGAAACCCAAGACCCAGAGAGGTTAAGTAATATGCCCAAGGTCACACAGCCAAAGAAGGATGGGTATGGGCGCAAAGGGTAGAACAGTGGGTTCGGCCCTTGCCTTACCCCCGGTTCTGTCCCTGGTATCCCAGATGGTCCCCCGGGCACTGCTGGGTGTGACCCCAAACCAAACAGAAGGGGTGGGCTGGGCTGAGCCCCGGAGGGAGGGCCGCTGGCGAGCCCACACACGCCTTTCAGATTGCTGTCCGCGCCTGCTTCCCCGGCTTCGTGTTCGGCTGCGGCGTGCTGCTGAGTTTTAGCCAGTCTTCCTGGAAGCACTTCGGCTGGTAAGTGGTGTTGGGCGGTGCCGGATGGGGTGCCGGCAGGTGCTGGACGAGGGGTGGCCTCTCACACCACCTTCCCTTGCCCCTTGCTCTCCACTTCTGAGGGCTGCAGGGCCTATCATTGGTTGCTTCAGGTGCAGGCTGAGATGGGGCCCAGCCTCTCCCCCATGGGTGCCCGCTGCAGCCGCCGCCTTACCTCAGCGACGGGCAGGTCCCCGTGATGGGCAGGGCCAGCCTTGTGCATCCTCTCAGCTTCTTTGCCGTCTCCGACCTGTCAGGTGTGTGTCGGTGCCGTGAGCAGGGCAACCCAACCCCCAGATGCAGGCCTTGAGCCCTGGTGCCCTGACTGGCCAGCGGCCCACGCGCCCAGGGAGGCTCTACGCGCCACTGTTTGTGCCCCCGAACCCTCTCGCCCGCCTCCAACCACCGGGGATTGTGCCCTTTGAGTGACCTCCCCAATCCGCCGCTTCCTGCAGCCCCTCCTGTGTGTGATGTCATCAAGGGGCCCCTCTTAGCTGTGCTGTGGCCTGGCTTGATTTTGTTTAGTCCCTGAATGTGCCACCCATGCGGTTCAGTGTCCACCCCCAAACCGGTGGCTCTGGGACCTCCGCCAGCCCACGGCCCTTCCCACGAGCCTGGCCTTGCACTGGCGCTCCTAGATCCCGCCCCGCTCACCCCTTTCTGTGGTCCCGGGTGCCTGTCCCCTGTCCCCGGCCCCGCTCACGGCCTTCCTTTGGTCCCGGCAGGTACATGTGTTCCCCTGGCCCTGTTCCACTATTCCGAGGTACTTGGTCACGCGCGGTCAACAACCCCAAGAGCTTGTCGCTGGACTCCTTCCTCCTCAACCACAGTCTGGAGTACACGGTGGCCGCTCTGTCTTCCTGGATCGAGTTCACCCTGGGGAATGTCTTTTGGCCAGGTCAGTGGCCCTGCTGTTGCTCTGGGGTGTCCAGGGGGCTGCAGTCGGGACCTGAACAGAGGCGGGGCTCGGCTCCCTGTGACCTCCCCGTTATTATTATTATTGTTGTTGTTGTTATTGTTATTATTAATTAGCTTTTTGGGTCACACCCGGCAATGCTCAGGAATTACTCCTGGCGGTGCTCGGGGACCATATGGGATGCCGGGATCGAACCTGTGCCGGCACAGGCCAGCCGCAGTACAAGGCAAACGCCATACCCACTGGGCTATCGCTTCTCTACCCTATTATTATTTTAATTTTTTTTTTGCTTTTTGGATCACATCCAGCGATGCTCAAGCATTCCTCCTGGCTTTGGACTCAGGAATCACCCTGGGGGTGCTTGGGGGTGGGGCTTGACCACTTCCCGTGTCCGTGTGTTGGCCACTTCCGCGGTCACGCATGTTGGCCACTTCCCGCGTCACGCATGTTGGCCACTTCCGCGTCCGCGCGTGTCCTGCAGAGCTGAAGCAGATTACATGGCTCAGCGTGACGGGGCTGCTGATGGTGGTGTTCGGGGAGTGTCACGGCGGAAGGCGGCCATGTTCACGGCCGGCTCCAACTTCAACCACGTGGTGCAGAACGAGAAGTCCGAGACCCACACTCTGGTGACCAGCGGCGTCTACGCGCGTGGTTCCGCACCCCTCCTATGTGGGCTGGTTCTATTGGAGTATCGGCACCCAGGTACCACGCCGCACAGCGCTCGGCTAACTAGAATTGTCTTCTCTCTCTAATTGGGGGTAGGGGGCACCTCCGGCGGGGCTCTCAGGTTACTCCTGGCTCTGCACTCAGGAATGACTCCTGGCAGTGCTCGAGGAACCATCTGGGATGCTGGGGATCGAACCCGGGTCAGCCAGTACAAGGCAAACGCCCTCCTGTGACCTTACAGGTTCTGGGTGGGTCCCGGCCCCCACCCACAGCAGAGGTTACAGCCCCAGGACGGGCATGAGTGTGGCTTGAGGGTCAGAGTGTGGCTGTGTCAGCCGAGGTTCCCCTCGGGGCCCGTGGACAGCAGTGTCTTACACCCCACCCAGGGCACTGCTGTAGCCGCTGGCTGCCCGGTGGGGTGGCTCCATTCTGGGAAGTCTGGCCATGAGGGGCAGAGAAGACACGGGTCTCTGCTGCACAGGAGTGGACAGACGGGTCGTGGGCATTTGAGGTGAGGGAGGAGTGGACAGACGGGGTCGGTGGGCATTTGAGGTGAGGGAGGAGTGGACAGACGGGGTTGGTGGGCGTTTGAGGTGAGGGAGGAGTGCACAGACGGGGTCGGTGGGCGTTTGAGGCGAGGGAGGAGTGCACAGATGGGGTCGGTGGGCGTTTGAGGTGAGGGAGGAGTGGACAGACGGGGTCGGTGGGCGTTTGAGGTGAGGGAGGAGTGGACAGATGGGGTTGGTGGGCATTTGAGGCGAGGGAGGAGTGGACAGACGTGGTCGGTGGGCATTTGAGGCGAGGAGGAGTGGACAGACGGGTCGGTGGGCATTTGAGGCGAGGGAGGAGTGGACAGATGGGGTCGGTGGGCGTTTGAGGCGAGGGAGGAGTGGACAGACGGGGTCGGTGGGCGTTTGAGGCGCAGGGAGGAGTGGACAGACGTGGTCGGTGGGCGTTTGAGGCGAGGGAGGAGTGGACAGAGGGGGTCGTGGGCGTTTGAGGTGAGGGAGGAGTGGACAGACGGGGTCGGTGGGCGTTTGAGGTGAGGGAGGAGGAGGACAGGCGGGGTGGGCGTTTGAGGTGAGGGAGGAGTGGACAGACGGGGTCGGTGGGCATTTGAGGCAAGGGGGCCTCGGGCAGGAAACAGGATTTGCGGCGGGAGGGTACAGAGCGGCCCCTGACTGCAGCGGGTGCCAGCGCACCCTCTTCTTTTGTCGCTCTGTCCCCTCACGAAGGGGAGGGACACCTGGGACCGGAGGCGACAGCACAGCCGGGAGGGAGCATGCCTGGGACGTGGCCGACCGGGTTTGAACCCTGCCATCCCGCGTGCGGTCCTGCGCACCGAAACAGGAGAGGGCGGCTGCAGGGCTGTGACCACGCCGTCCTCCCTAGGTGGTGCTGTGTAACCCAGTGTGCGGCGTGGGCTACGCGCTGACCGTGTGGCGCTTCTTCCGGGACCGCACGGAGGAGGAGGAGATTTCGCTCATCCACTTCTTCGGGGGCAGTACCTGGAGTATAAGAAGCGGGTGCCCACGGGGCTGCCCTTCATCAGGGGCGTCAAGGTGGACCTATGATCCGCGGGGGGCTGCGCCTGGCTCCTGTACCACCCCTGCTCCTCCAGACCACCTAGATGCCAGGGGCGCGGCGGGGCGGGCAGCCGTCTGCGGGCTGAGATTCAGGGTGACCCGAGCTAACAAAGCAATAGCCGTTGTGGCCCCCGGAGCCCAGAGGGCACCCCCAGGCCCCAGCACTCCTGAGCCCTCGTGCGTGGCGTGAACCTGAGCTGCGCCCAGCACCCGCAGCGGGCGGCGGGCGGTGCACGGCATGTCCGGAAGCTTCCGGTCCCTGCGCAGCCCGTCCTCGGTGCATGAGCCTCGAGACGCTATTTCAGAGACTGGCGCGACCGTGGCAGAAGCCACCACGGGCACCGGCGTATTTAGCCGCATTTACTCATCTCGATTTTGTCCCTAGCAGTTCGGATTCACAGGGGACTCGTGCGTGTCACAACACCCCACTTTACCCCGGCGAAGGAGAGCCAGAGCACTCTCGGCGTGGTCTGCCCGCGGGCAGCATGTACCCAAGTGCCCCGTCCAGGAGGTCTCGCCCGCTCCCGGGCCCCACAGCCACGGGCTTGGCAAATAGCTTCATCCTCTGTGCAAGGAAGGTTTATGAGCGAGAGATGCTCGCTCCGTCCCTCTGGGGGCGCTCTCCCTCCCCTCCCAGCTCTCCCTATCGCCCTCTCTCACACGCGTTTTTGCATTTCTAACCTTGTACCATCTTTTTTTTTTTTTTTTTTTTTTGCTCTTTTTGGGTCACACCAGCGATGCTCAGGGGTTACTCCTGGCTCTGCACTCAGGAATTACTCCTGGCGGTGCTCGGGGACCATATGGGATGCCGGGGGATCAAACCCGGGTCGGCATGGGTCGGCCGGCGTGCAAGGCAAACGCCCTACCCGCTGGGCTGTCGCTCCGGCCCCCACCTTGTGTCATCTCACACTCTCCCACGGGGCTCCAGCAGCCACACTTGCAGCCCCCTGGGTGCACTGTCTTTGTTCTGTTCTCCAGTTTCACGTTGGGTTCGGTTCCGTTCTGTTTCCGTGAGGGAAGGTGTGGGGGCCCTCACCAGAGTCCCCAAACCGCGGACACAGCCCACCAACGCGGTGGAGTCAGGGTGTGGGCTCCCCGAGACGGGCTCCGGGGGCGGCTCAGCTGCCGCTGGAGAGGCCCAGGGTCCCCGCGAGCCCTCCGGGTGCACCTGGCCGGAGCCTCTTCACCTTCCGTGCCTAGACGTCCCCATCTTTGGACGGGGTTGATACCACCTACCTCACGGGGTGTGGCAAGGACTTGCCGGACAGTGTCCAGGCTCTGACCCCGAAACAGACCCACAGGGATGGCCAGGCCAGCACCCTGTCTGAAACCACAGGAGACCAGCGGGGCCAGCCGCACTGTCCAGCCCTGCAGGAGGTGGCCGGGTCAGCCGCACTGTCCAGACTTGCAGGAGGTGGTCAGGTCAGCCATACTGTTGGACTGCAGGAGGTGGCCAGGCCAGCTGCACTGTCCAGCCCTGTAGGAGGTGGCTGGGCCAGCTGCACTGTCCAGCCCTGCAGGAGGGTGGCTGGGCCAGCCGCACTGTGGGATCGCAGGAGGTGGCCGGGCCAGCCGCACTGTTGGAGCGCAGGAGGCGGCCGGGCCAGCCGCACTGGACCACATGTCTTACTTGGGGTCTCCGCTTGCTCCTAGTCTCATGGCCTAGCGGCTTTCCCCCCGTCGTGTATACCAAAAGAGGTTTACGGGTTTGCTGGACGGCATCGTGCTGGTGTGCCGGGCTCTGCGGCCCCTCCCCAGGCTTGAACTGGGCCCTGCACTGTGGCTCCTGGCTCCAGGGCACCGCAGCTCCTGCAGCTCTCTGGTGGGAAGCCAGAAGTGGCAGCTTTTGTCTCACCCCCAAAATGCACCTTTGTGTCCTGGGGGCCTCCGGGCAGGATGCTTCTGGTACCGAGACCTTCAGGCTATTTTTAACTTGAGTTGGGCCGAGAACCGGGTCAGTGAGGTGCGGGCTTTGGGGTACGCCTGGGAGCTGCTTCGCCTGTTACCTCAAGGGAACCATCAAGAAAGATCTTTCCTGCGCCACAGGGAGGCCACGCGGGGTCGCGGTTGCAGAGAGCAGGGAGTGTGGCCTGACCCCCGTCCTTCCGGTCTGCGCAGTGGCTCCGGCCTCTCCACAGCAGGATTCGGTGAGGGTCCCCAGGTCCCTGCTCTCTCGGGCAGGGGGCTCCTGGTCCCCCAGGCACTGCCCTGAGCCTTAGTGCGATCTGCAGTGGCCTCGAGTAGCTGGCCAGGCCCCACAGGGGTGCCCAGTGCTCGCTTTTGAGGATGGCTGTCCACAGTCAGAGTAACAGTTAACCGAAGTGACTCTTCTGCTCTTCTTTTTACATGCAGAAATGTTTATTTCAATATTTTAAATGAAATTTCCTTTCCCAGATACTGACTATTCTTCCCAGTTCTTAAATAAAATGTACTTGATTTC
>JAJIBD010016700.1:0-26057 GCA_021461705.1 Cryptotis parvus | reverse complement strand
ACATAGGTGTGTGCATATCTTTTCTAGTTAATGTTTTTGTGCTCTTGGGATAGATTCAAATAACTATATCATTGACCATATGGGAGCTCTAGTCTCACTTTTTTTGAGAAATCTCCATATTATTTTCTAGAGAGGTTGAACCAGATAACATTCCCAGCAAGATTAAAAATAGGGTTCAACTGTAACTGCATCTCCACCAACACCAATTGCTTCCAGCCAATTTGGTACGTGCCACTCTCACTGTGAGAGATGGCTCTTCATTTTGATTTGTTTTCCTGATAAGAGTGATGATGATCACTTTTTGAAATGCCTATTGGCCATCTATTGGTCTTCTTCAGGAAAACATCCCTTCCTTTGTTCTCCCCATTTTTCATGGAGTTAGTGCTATTTTTTGGAGTTGAATTTCATGAGTGTTTTTATCTCGTGTATGTTGTGCAAACATTTTTTATATAGAAGGGAGTGGTTTTATTTTATCCCAAGGTTTTTTCATATGTAAAATTTTTAGCTTAATATAGACCTTTATATTTTTATTGGTTTCTTTGTTAATAAAGTTGAATAATTTTTTCCATCTTAACTCTGGGACCTGTGTCCAACTCAGTCTCATCTTTCTCTAACATTTTGAGAGGGTATGCTCTCACCTTTCTGAAAATAATGACACTCCTATGCCTGTTATCAAACCCTGGTCAGATGAGCCAGAGGCTTCTTTGAAAGGCTCCACTGTGGCTGTCTCTGTTTACAGAGAAAATCCCAGGTTATATTGAACAACTACAGCAGACATAGTTATAACATGGTAACAAGACCCTCTCTGAAATAAAATGCTATTGACTCATTGTAGTATAATATAAAGGACAGAGATGGTGAGCTGGCAAGATATAAAATTGTCATAAGAAATAAATATAACAATTATAAAAACCAAGCAAAAATATTTTGAAGTGAAGTACCCTAGAACTATTTAATGCAAGGGAAAGCAATTCATATTCCTTCTGAGGCCCTGAGAACCCCCTGTCTTTTTTGGGTGAAAGGTGTCTTGGAACCAGAATTGTCTGGACCCTGATTAAAGGTTCTGAAAAAATCCATCATCATGATCTGGAAGCTCCCAGAAAATCAATTCCTGGGTCAAATCAAAGTCTTGCCTTCCTAGTACTTTCCCTAGAAAGAGTCCTGCAACCAGGGGCCAGTCCCTGCACAAGCTCACTGAAGAGCCATTTCCATTTCAATTCACACTGTCTAGGGAAGGGGTGGTATATTCTCTATTTATTTGTGCCATCACCAAAATATTGCAATTACATAGACTTGGAACTAAAGTTTATTTCTCCCAGACCTTCGTCTTTGCATCCTTTCTCCAACATTCAGCGGGAGCTCCTTGACTTAAGAGTTTGATGGTCTACTAAACATCCTCTGACAAATAGTACTGTGTACCCAGAAGCAAATTTCCTGTTGCTGCCAAAAAAAAAATCGGACAATGAAAACAAAGAAACTCTGTAGGTTGTTTTCAAGGGGGCTGTTTTGATTTGTTTGTTTTTCCCTTAATTGCGAGGCTTCCTGGTTCGACCCAGTTAAAACACCAAACATTGACTATCAAACAAACACAAGTCCTGTTCCACGTTTTAGTTTAACATTTGACAAACCCTGCACATTTAAAAATAAAAATCTTGCTAACTTCTTTTTAGTTTTTATTTTAAGTGACATTTGGAGAAACTAGAGAAAATTTGAAGGGGCCAGGCACAATAGTGAAAAGTCTTGAAGCTACATCATTAGAAAAACTGAAGGAACTGAGATATATATTCTGGAAGCGTAAGACTGATGAATGTGCATATGAAAATTGTCAACAGCTTCAAATATATGAAGATCTCAGATCAATGTAGAGGTACTAGTGGGCAGAGAAGCTGACTTCTATCAGATTCAACACCCTTTGCTCATAGGTCAAAATTCTTCTCTATCACCCTAACTTAACTGTAAAGGAGAAATAAAAGTAAAATAAATGTACATAAAAACAATGTGACTTTCTAAAAAATAAGTTTTTTGTCTATAACTAGTCTATGATCACTTAATTGTCTAACTTCATTTGTCATTCATTTTATAAATGACATAAAACATTAGCAGTTGAATAGTAGCACTATTTTTCATATCTGGCCCTTTAGAATGACAATTAAATCAGTGTATTTGTACATTATATAGAATCACTATGATAGCCACAAATTACATGTCAGTCCAACCAGTGGCTGTTGTAGTGATTTCAATACTATGAAAGGTATATGCCTTTGATGAATATTTTCAATATGAAGAAAAAAATCTAAAATTAAACAAAATGCATAGTTCAATTTACATTATGTTTGTATTTCTCAGAAACCCAGGGTAAATTCAACATACAAAATTTCTATAATCACTATCAATAGTTTCTTCACCTTCATGAGCATCAAGGATCAGGCACCTTGTAAGATGAGGAGTAGATGGAAAAATTTCTTCTCTGTAAATTGTAAGACAACTGGGATTTTTCCCCCACCTACTAAAGGCTAGTAGCCTCCTATATTTCCCCAAATGTCCCTTAAATGGTAGAACTATCCCCAAGAGAGAGAACTTTTCCTACAGGAGTCACATGCAATTTCAAGATAATGATGAGAATACTTAGCAGCTTACCTGCTACTTATCTATATCACAGGAAACATGGACATATTCTACAAACATTAACTAGTTCTATCCTTGGAACAATCCTGGGGGATCTGCTCTATTACCACCAGAAGTTTCAGAGATTTTAAGGGTTTAAACATGTCTAAAAGTAATTCAGCTCATGGCAGAACAAAAATTTAAGTCTGGGTAGACTGACTTCACTGGCCCAAATTCTTTCATGACCTCTACTAACCTACCACCCTATGTACAGTTGTGTCATGTAGCCAGGACTGCAGAGATCAAAAGTTAAGCATCAGTGTATGGGCTGGGTCAGTTCCTTCTGAAAAGTCGAGAAGGAAGGATCATCCTGGGCCTCTCTCTTGGCTTACAGATAGATATCCGACTTCCTCCCATGTCTTTTCACATTGTTTCTTCTTTCTACATATCTTTTATTTTTTCCCTTTTGTAGGACACCAGCAATACTAGATTAGTGCTGACCCTAATAATATCTTCATAATTTAATTATATTTATAATGGCTCTATTTCCAAAGAATTCTCAAATATTAATGTTAGGATTTTGCCATGTGAAAACTGAGTGGTGGGGAAGGACACAGAATTTAATCCATACTGATGTCCTAATTAAATTAGGTACTGTCCGGCGAGAGCGACATGACAGGTAGGGCATTTGTCTTGCACACGGCTGACCAGAGTTCAATCCCCAGCATCCCATATGGTCCCTGAGCTCCTCCAGGAGTAATTCCTGAGTGCAAAGCCAGGAATAATTCCTGAGCATTGCCGGTAACCCATGGAGAAGATTATGTTGAGGAAATTAGCCAGAAGGAGAGAGACAGATACAGAATGACTGCATTTATCTGCATAACATAAATATATATGTACATATTATGATACCAATATCCAAGGTCAAGTGAAACATATATCAGGAGGTCTTGTCAAAGGTGGAAATTATCACAAACGTGTGGGAGTCAGAGGCTAGGTAAGACAGAAAATGGAACAGTGTGCTAACAATTGTCGAGGGTACTAATGCCAACCTAGAACTGAGCATTAAATAGAGGCAAAAGATACACATGACAACCCTTTAATGTATGTTCTGTAATCCATAGTCTGGAGGGAAAGGAAAAGAGAAAGAGAGAGAGAATGGAAAGAAATAAAGAACCTGCCATGGAGGAGGGCTGGGGGGAGGGGGAGGGAACCGGGACGTTGGTGGTGGGAGATGGGCACTGGTGGCTTGATGGGTGCTGGAACACTGTATGACCAAAACCCAAATATGAACTTTTTAATTGTATATCTTTGTAATTGTAAAAATAAAATTTTTTTTAAAAAATGAATGAATGAATGAATGGGTAAATAAATCATGCAATGTCTTTAAATCACTTAACACATGCAGTGTATATTCTAGGTGCTCAATAAGTGATTTTGATTATCATTATTATCACTTTAAGTAAGATTTCTTTTCTCCCCAAGTCATCATGGAAAAACAAGGGAATTAAAAAACCTGAGAGTTAAAAAATAAATAAATAAATAAATAAATAAATAAATGAATGAATAAATAATAAACAATAAAAAAACTTGAGAGGTACTCAAACTAAATATATGGAATTTCCAAAAGATTTTTTAAAGGAGGATATGCGTCTGTCTAGATATTTTGGATTGAATATAGCCAATTCTGGCCTAATGTAGGCCTCTCCTTACTTAGCTAGTCCAGTTCTTTCTGCACTAAATAGGCCAACAAAGCCTTTACCAATGCTCTCAAACATGGAGACTAAACCTTTTAGTTTAATTTAACTGACATGTTTTCTCTCAAATTTATTCAACTGAAACCAAACTGTTTGCTTTTAACCAACATGTTTTCTGCTCAGTCAATAAGTTCAAACATTTTTTTTACATTTAAAAAATATTTGCGTATATGTTCCAGGCCAATTCCTTTTTTGGCACTGAAGAGTCTATGAAGACACAGAAAATGACTCTGCCTTCAGGAAAATGTATTCTAATGGAAAAAATAGCTAAAAACACAGAATAAGGTATAATAAAAATGCTCTAAGATTCTGTGAAGCGCTATGAAAAGAATAAGACTATTGGGAGAGAAAGAGGTGAGAAGAGAGGATCAAAGAGGGAGTCACATTAGAGCTCAGAGTGCTGTGATGCAGTAAAAGGGTCAGATAAAAACCAAGGGAGAAAACTCTAGGAAGAAGCATGAGTGAGGCATGGCTAGAGGAGACAGGATCTGAAACTGGAGCACAGGACACGGGAAGAGAATGTTGAAGCACATTGACCTGTGCTTATGGTGGGGAATCACCAGGAAGTTTCAGCCAGGGCAAAAAATTAAGTTCTTAAAACTAATCATTTGTACACATCTGTTTATCCTTCAGCCACGTGATAGTTAGCCTACATGTAGAGGTAAGATTTGTTGGGGTGATTTTAGTAATAAATTATGATTATTTATTGTGGTATTATATTGGATGAATATAGCATTATCACTGGAAATAATATTAATTATGCCACTGAGAAAATTGAGAGAAATCTGCATTTGGTAATAATTAAGTTGAGTTTTAATAAGTAATTAGCATTGTGCACTTTATTTCATTTTATTATTTTATTGCTCACCATGCCATACAGTTAGAAGGCTGTTCATGACAGGGTTTCAGTCATACACTGTTCCAACACCCATCCCTCTACCAGTGCACATTTCCCACCACCTATGCTCCCTTTACCCTCCTGCGACTCCCCCACCCTATACCCCTTAGCCTGTCTCTATGGCAGGTACTTTGCCTTTTCACCCTCTTTTCCTCTCCCTTTGGGCATTATGTTCTACAATACAGATACTGAGAGCTTACTATGCTTGTTCTTTTACCTATTCTACATGCAGGTCTTATACAGAGTGGTCATTTACCGCTATCTTTGTCATAGCGGTCCCTTCCCTATCGGAACTTCCTTTTCCCCCAAGAGGCTGAGGCAGGCTTCCAACCATAGACCAAAGATCTTGGCCATTATTTCTACTGTTCTTGGATATTGGTTACATATTATGATTTTTACACCCCACAAATGAGTGCAATCTTTCTCTGTCCCTCTCTCTCACTGATTTCACTCAGCATGATATTCTCCATGTCATTCCATTTATAAGCAAACTTCATGACTTTATTCTTCCTAACAGCTGCATAGTATCCCATTGTGTTGATGTACCCAAGTTTTTTTAACCAGTCACCTGCTCTCCAACACTCAGGTTGTTTCCGGATTCTAGCTATTGTGAATAGTGTTGTAATGAACCCACACAAAGAGGTACTGTTTTTAGCATGAAGTAGTCAGTCTTTCTCTGGTATTGCTCAGATACTTGGTCTTTTAGACAATTGTTTTTATGTTTGTCCACCCCAAATGCATGCCTGGCATTCTGGCATCAAATTAAAAACAGTTTTCAAAGCATCTTGATAATATTCAACAATTATCTCTAACCATGATTATGAGTCTTGACCTTGCTTATCAAAGGGAAGAGAAGTTCTGAGAAGGGAGAATTCCACATACATGAGTGTCAGACATCAAAGAAACTGCTCTTGGAAAGAAGATAAGGTAAGACTTGGAACTGAGCAACCAGGATTTGCCTCTCATGCTAAATGACTTCATCTCCGAGAGCCTTTACCCATACAAACTCTATTCATCAACTAAATGCCATATAAGAACTTCATCACTTTTATATCCTGAGTGTCCTAGAAAACTGTAAGTTCCAGAAACATAACAAAAATAAAACCAAAGTAGATCAGGCAGCCACTCCATGGCCAGTCCATGGTGATTTTACATGGAATATGGATAGTTTTATCTAAGCCATTATGCATATATTATTTACTTTCATGTATTTCAGATAGTTATATAACCAGTACCGCACACTCATAGCAGGATGAGTCTGCACTTTAAAACTTATAGCTGGTTTTTTGAAATTATCATTTATATAATAATCTAGATGACAGTATAGAGTCAGAACAAAGCCCATAAGATGTCCTTTGAATGCCTGAGGCTTGTCTGTAATGTTCTTGGGTTACCTATTTAACCTAAAGGTAATGAGTTGGGTTGGAGTATTTCTGGTTATCAAGGAAACTGCCCAATTATCAACATGTGTACATGTGGGGGGGCACCATTGTTGATACACGGCCTCCTATGTGGGTGGACAAGCTGAGTTCTCTTTCAGCTTAACTCTGTAGCATTCTGCACAAGCATCTCCTAAAAGACATACATGCTAAGGATGACAAACTTCCCCAGGACAGGAAAAAAAATCATTTGTGGCCCATCCTGAAGTTCTTAGTAAATGCCCACTGAGCAAATAGCTCCATCAGGTATGGGTAGTGGTGAAGGGAAGATTATATATATCAAAGGCTCTTGACTTAACTTTCTGTATGACTTTGAGCAACTAAGCTGATCCCTCTCTGTTCCAACCCTCTTCATTCATAGGATAGTCTTAGTTAGTACCTACCTGATACTAGGGTTGTTGTAAAAATTAAACAAATTTTTGTATGGGAAGTATTTGTAACAGTACTTGGCTGTATCAGCACCACTATCTTCGCCTTTAGCCAGACGAGACAATGACTAAGATTGTGTTTCCCTAAAGGAGAGATACCACTCCCCGACAACCCAATTTATGGCATGTGAAACACTTCAGGGGGATTTTACAATCTTGGATGTAACTGAGGAGTGCTTTCTGCTTACCCTGTTTAAAAAATGTTGATTTCCATGCATTCACCTGACCCAGTTTGATCCCTAGCATAGCATATTCTCCCCCAAAGACTGTCAGAGTGATTCTTAAGCACAGAGCCAGGAGTTAGCCCTGAGAATCACCAGTGTGGCCCAAACCCAGACCCCTCACCCCAAAATGGGTACATTTAGTGATCTTTTTCTGAAAAGGGGACAGTGGGACAAGCATAAGGGAGCCACCACTTTATAGAAATAATTCATCAATCATCTTGTTTGTTTTGGTTCATACCCAGCCTCAGGAATTACCCCCTGTCAGTACACAGGAGTAATTCTGTGTACTGTGTACATATGAGATGTCAAGGCTCAAACCTGGGTGGACTGTGTGAAAGGCCAGTACCCCACCCCCGTGCTATCTCCCCAACCTATCAGTCATCTTGTTATTGGGCTCTACTAGCATGAGACAGGACATATGGAGATGTTACTGGTGCCGCGTCAATCAATGATGAACGGGAAGACAGTGATACAGTGACAGTGAATTGTCTCTTCATTTGTTATGCCCCCAAATTTAACTACCTAAGCCTGAACCCCATTTCAGATCTTATCCCTAGTACTCTGATTTCATACACACTAATACTTACTAAGCTTTTGGTTAATATTTAGATGAATGAGCAAATAAACCTTTCCTAAAATCCTAGGAAATAAGTGCCTTTTAAATATATTGACATTAGCAAGTTTATTATCCAGAGGACTTGACAACCAGATCCATTCTTTTTCATAAAGTATTTTAGCATTCCACAAATGCCTACCTTTTGCTAGAACATTAGGGAGGGTGGTGAGAAATTGTGTGGAAGCTAAGGGTACTAATGCATATGAAATTGCTCACCCTTGGGAAGAATTCACAGGAAGTTATTTTTATCTTCAGACACATTTGGGCACAGGAGGCTCTTGCATGACCAACTTAAATTTAAAGTTAGCAAATGAACATTAAACACAGAGATCAAGAGACCAATCCCTGCCCTTTTTAAGGGAAGTGAGGCAGGCTATAAGTCCAATTACACCCACCAGAACTAGAACTAGAAGTCTAACCTGCCATTTACAATTTGAATCCAATAAAATTAGCAGAGGTATATCTCATAGAGGCAAAACAAAATAAACATCTCTTATCACAGGTGAGGCAACTAAGGACCAGAAGGAACTGAACCAAAGGCACTGCGTATGTCTGCAGACTCAGAACTCAAGCCCAGGTGATCCTGGGATGACCTTACCTCCTGTTGACTCAAAATCATTATCAGAGGCTCTCCTTAAGCCTGTTGGTTCTTGGCCACAACTAGAGCACATTTCACCCTTGCATGACTTGATGGAAGACGTTGTACCTGCACACTAATGAGCTGGTATTTAGACTTGAATACATCTCTACGATGATTTGAAAATTAATATGATAAGACCACAGCTTATTTATCTATAGAAAGCCAACTGTAGACCCCATCAGAAAGTGGGTCTAGAACTTTATACATATTCTGTTCAAGACAGACATCATTTCCTTCTTTTCAATGCTACCTAATACTTACTGGTCTTCTGTGATTCTTGCCAAATATGCTTCCTGCCCAGATGGGTGTGCAAGTTTGCTTGCGAATGAGATTATCATTTAAATGTACCAGAAGAAGCTTGCTTTCCACAGTGAAACTATTTATAAAAATAAAGAAGCTTTTCATCCTGCCATACGACTGCAGAATTAGAATAATAAAAATAGCAACGAACCATTTTTGGAACACAAATTATGTTTGAAGGATTGTGTTAAGTGTCCTACGTGCATGATCTTATTTATGCTATGCAACCACCAACAAGGGAAGTAATATGGTCATTCCCATATTACAGATTTCACAGGCCTCATGGGCAGACAGAATCAAAAAATGTCTCTAATCCCTGACTCCTCATGACCATGCCCTGTGTGATCCCTTGCTATTCAGTATGGCCTGTGATATGATCTAAGCAATAGAATACAAGAAATGTAATGTTGCTTCAATGATGGGTTTGGTTTTGGGGAGTTGTTGGGTTTCTTTTTGCTTTATTGTGTCACACCCAGCAATGGTCAGGGGTTACTCCTGGCTCTGCAACTAGGAATCACTCCTGGCTGTGCTCAGGAGATCATATGGGATGCCAGGGATCAAATTCAGGTAAGCCATGTGCAAGGCAAATGCCCTACCCATTGAACTATTACTCCAGCCCCCAGTGATGTCATTTAATATTATAACTTCTTTCTTGATAAGAGACTTTTATCTCTTCCTTGATGGTTTTGATGAGGTAAACCATTACACAGAGAGCTCATTATCACAAAGAATCAGCAATGACCTATAATTGACAGAAGAAAAGAGATGAGAAATACAATCAGACACCTTGCTTGGGGTTGAAATCTGCCAAGAACTGTGTGAGTTTGAAAGTAGATTTTTCCCTGGTGAGATCTTAGCTGAGACCCCAGCCCTGACTGGATCCCTTCACTGCAGCCTGAACAACCTAGCAGAACAGCAAAATAGACCAAGCAGAGAACCCAGATGAACTGTGCCTGGATTCCTGACCATGAAGCTATGAGATGATAAATGTGTGTTGTTTTAAGTAGCCCCCTGAATAACGGTGATATTTGAAAATGGACCAATACAACACACACACAAGTATGGGTAAATGAGGTGAACTGACTTAGTTCACTTAACTAGCAGTTGACTTAACTAAATTTGAACACAAAGAGTTAGCCTAAACTTGGTCTGGGACTATCATAGATGTCAAGCCTCTGATGGAATCTGAGACCAAGAGACAGAAATATGTCATTTTTCCTTGAACACTAGAGTTTGTTCTAATTAGCTGCCGCGTCTGCCCCATTTGTTCATCTGGGATCCACAGCACTACAAATCAGCTCATCCATCAGAAAAACAACATAATTAGGCAGCACTAACTGAAACTTGGGGCCTGAAGATCTGACTGTGAAAATCCCTTTGTTCTCCTCCCCATTTCCTCCTAAGGTCCAATCCATCAGTGCTTTGCTTAATTTCTCTAACCTTCAGCTGACTTACTGATAACTCATGGTAGTATCACAAATAGAAGCTTAATGTAGAGGATTCAGCTGGGTTCAAAGCACTGAACCCAGTGCTGCCTAGCACATGTATAATTGGCATCTATCCAAAAGCTTTCATTCAATCTCCATTTCCCGTTTACTTCTCAACTGCTTGTGTTTCACCTCCCGCCTTTCTTTCATGTTCTAAACTTAAATAACCAACTACCTACTCCATGAAACTACCTTTATATGTCTTCAAAACCTCAACTTCAAACTTATTTTTTTCACCCACTACCCAATAAACTGTACCTCTTCACCACTCACCTTTTCTGAGGAGGAAAACATTCTTGATCTGCTTCTCCAAGGCAGGTGGGAGTCAACTTTGACACCTGCCTTGACCAATCTACTGTTACTCTCGCTGCTCTTCCATCCCTCTCAACCTTTCCATCTTGGTCTTCACTCCCATCTTGTGCATGGACTCTTGAGAGCTTCCTACTGCTCCACAGCCATAGTGCTCACCCTGCCATCTTCTTTATAATACAGTAATTTTGTTTATTTCCTTTACATGTTTCAGATAATCACATTGCACAATGCATGCAAAGCACAAGGGCACAGCTTAATGTTTCCCTGAGAATGAAACCAATAAAGCAGCATCCATATCAACAAACTAATCACCACTAGATCCCTAAAAATCTCTTCTTTGTGCCTCTTCTAATTACTAAGACCCTGTTATAGAGTTTTAGTATCTAAAAATGCCAAATAATGTGGGGAAAGGGGACTCTCATCTATTGTTGGTTGGAATGTCAACTGGTACAGCCTTTATGGAAAACAATATGGATATTCCTCCAAAGACTAGAAATTGAGCTCCCGTTTGACCCATCCATACCACTCCTGGGGATATTCCCTGGGAAGCCAAAAACACACAGCAGAAACACCATCTGCACTTTTATTTTCATAACAGCACTATTCACAATAGCCAGAATCTGGAAACAACTAGTATTCTCAAGAACTGATGACTGGATAAAGAAACTTTGGCACATCTACACAATGGAATAATATGCACCTGTTAGGAAAAATGAAGTTATGAAATTTGCCTATAAATGGATGTACATGGAGTGGATCATGTTGAGTGAAATTAGTCAGAAGGAAAAAGACAGATATAGAATGGCTGTATTTATTTGCATGACATAAATATATATATGCATATTATGATACCAAAATCCAAGGTCAGGCGAAACGTGAATCAGGAGGTTGTGTCAAAGGAGGAAATTACCACAAAGGTGTGGGAGTCAGAGGTTAGGTAAGTCAGAGAAAGGAACAATGTGCTAATAATTGTTGAAAGGGCTAATACCAACCTAGATCTGAGCATTAAATACAGGCAAAAGATACAGATGACAACCTCTAAGTGTATGTATTTGCAATCCACAATATGTAAGAGAAGGAAGAGAGAGAGTGTGTGAGTGAGAGAGAGAAAGGCAGGAGGCAGGGAGGGAGGGAGGGGAGGGGGGGGGGAGGGAGGGAGGGCGAGAAAAGAGATAAAGAACCTGTCATAGAGGCAGGCTAGGGGAGGGGGAGGGAATCGGGGACATTGGTGGTGGGAAAAGGGCACTGGTGGAGGAATGGGGGCTGAAACACTCAAAACCCCAAACATGAACAACTTTGTAATTGTATATCTCACGGTGGTATAATAAAATATTAATTTAAATAAAAAATAATAAAAAATAAAATAAAAATGCCACAATATATTTATATCATATTAACAGATATTTGGATGTTTCTAGCTTGAGGGCTAATATGAGAAGTGGCATTTACATGGTACTTGTTATCATGTTCTGATATTTACATTGATGTACTCTGGCAGACATGTGTATGCATTTCTTGGTTTTTGTTTTGTTTTAGCTCTTTGGGTCACACCCAGTGATACTCAGGGTTACTCCTGGCTCTGCACTCAGGAATTATTCCTGGTGGTGCCTGGGGACCATATGAGATGACAGAGATGGAACCTGGGTTGGCCATGTACAAAGCAAATGCCCTACCCATTGGACTATCGCTCTGGCCCCATGTGCATGCATTTCTATTTGAACTGTCCATACCTAGGAGTTCTGGGTCACAGTGTGGCATTATGCTAACACTTATAAATACTTCTCAGTTTATACATTCTGGTACAAAAACACACATAATTTGTGCTTTAATTTACATCTCCCTAATAATTCTTAATGAGTGTGAATATGCTTTAATGGTTATTTAAATATTTGGTTATTTAGATATCTTTTTTATATGGTGAATGTTAAAATTATTTGTTCATTGTTTTCTTAAATTGTCTGCAATTTTGTTATAGATTTGCAAGGGTCTTTATATTTATGTAAATGAATCTTTTATCAAATACATGTATTGCAAATATTTTTTATCATTCATTGCACCGCATTTCCACTCCCTAAATGGGATCTGTTGAAGAATGAGAGTTCTAACTTTTAATGTGGTCTAATTTACCAATTCTTTTTTCCTTTATGAGTAAAGCTTTCTGTATCCTACTCAAACTAATTCAGTCCACTCCAAGATCATGAAGCTGTTTTTCCATATTTTCTTCTAGAGTTTTTTGCTTTGTTTGTGCTTGCTTTGCTTTCACAATTAGCCTGCAATACATCTGTCATCTTTCTTCATGTAAATACTCAATTGACTCAAAACAATTTTTTAAAGATGAACTGAAGTGCTATCAAGTGACCCAATGTCCCACTTCTACTCTCACAGTTACTATCAATTGCTTTTCCCTATTCTATCAATTTGTAACCTATCACTGTCTGAAACTGTCATGATTATAGTTTTGACCTCTTTGGTTTAACTTTACTGGAAAGTAAACAAAATGTTTACCAGTAACAAAAATGTTTATTTTCCTGACCCGAAAGAGCCATTAATACGGCAGCAGTAAGAAAGGCAAACAAGCAGTGCCTGATAAAATTTCATGGCTGTCCTAGACTGCCAAAACGAAGAAGGACTAAAATGACTGTCTGTACTTTCAATGCATGTACACTGGCATCGGAAGCATATATTGAGGATCTGATGGTGCAAGCGCAAAAGATCAAGTACGACATCATTGGTCTGACTGAGACGAGGAGGCGTCAGTCGCATCATGCTGTATTTGACACCGGAGAAGAATTGTTCCTTGGAACATGTGACGAAAGAGGCGTCGGTGGCGTTGGTGTCCTTGTCAACACGAACATGGCTGTCAACATTGATTCATTTGAATGCCTAACAAACCGAATAGGACGATTGCACTTGAGGAGATGTGGCCCACTGCCAGCAATTTCTATCTTCATTGTCTATGCACCAACATCCACATACAAAGAAGATGAAATTGAGAAATTCTACATGGAATTGGAGGAGTTCTATAAAAAGATCACACCTTCTACAAGATCATAGTCGGTGATTTTAATGCCAAGATAGGACCGAGAAGATCAGCTGAAGAACTCCACATCGGGACCCATGGCCTAGAATGGAACGAACAGGGTGAGAGACTGAGTTCATCATGTCCACCAAGACTATTCATGGGAACTCATAGTTTCAGAAGGCTGAAGCGAAACGTTGGACATGGGAATCTCCTGGCGGACAGTTTCACAATGAAATTGACCACATCATCTTCAATCGACAGTTTTGTCTGACCGATGTTGCTGTTGTCCCCAAATTCCAGACAGGATCAGACCACCGTCTCCTTCGTGCAAAATTCTACTTCCCGCAACGGGGAGAAAAGGCTGCAAAGTTTAAGAAGAGAACTCCCAGAACGACCACCAACTGGGAACTCTTTGGCACCATTGCAGCAAAATGGGAAGATACCATCATTGATGACATCGATGAAGAATACAACCGACTGGTTCAGCACCTCCATGATTGTGCGAAGAATGCCGAGAGAGAGAAAGACACAAAAGGACGCTTGTCTTCAGAAACTCTTGAGCTCATTTGCCAAGGTGGCAAGGCGCGAGCCTCAGGAGACCAAATGCTAACGTCCAAGCTTGCTAAACAGTGCAGAGAAGCTATAAAAGCAGACCTCAAAGACAGAAGAGCAGAAATACTGGAAGATGCAGCAGAAGCCGGAAAAGTATTCCGCACTGCCCGCCTGCCCTTCGCCAACTATAAGACCAAGATGACTGCCCTCCGACGCCCTGATGGATCTATCACATCTTCCAGAAAGGCAATGGAGAAGATTACCCAGGACTTCTACTCAAATCTCTTTGATAGCCACATCCACCTGCCCACATACCAAATTCCACAGGATGGATATGTCATTCCCAACGTTCTCCCTTCTGAAATCCGACATGCCATCTCGTCGGTAAAGAAGGGAACAGCACCAGGCCCAGACAAAGTCAGACCCGAACACCTGAAGAATCTGCCGTCGGTACTCATCAATACACTAGCTTGGCTCTTCACACGCTACCTGTCCGAATGCAAGGTGCCCTCCCAATGGAAAACCAGCAGGACAGTTTTACTGTTCAAGAAGGGAGACATTCACGACATCGGCAACTATCGCCCCATCTGCCTGTTGTCTGTCATTTACAAGCTGTTTACACGAGTCATCCTGAACAGGATTAGCAGAACACTAGATGAAGGACAACCATGCGAGCAAGCAGGTTTCCGGAAAGGATTCAGCACAATTGACCATATCCACACAGTAACCAAGCTCATTGAGGTTTGTAGGGAGTACAAGATGCCGCTCTGTCTCACATTCATTGATTTACAGAAAGCCTTTGATTCTGTGGAGACTGAAGCAGTCATCGAAGCCCTAGTCAAACAGGGTGTTCAAACCCAATACATCAAGATTCTTCGTGAGCTGTATTACGGATTCACCACCAGGATCTCACCATTCTACAAAGAAGTGGTCATTGGTGTCAAAAGAGGGGTTCGACAGGGGTGATACCATATCACCAAAAACACTTCAGTGCCACCCTCGAGAACATCATGAGACAATTAGAATGGGAAGGAATGGGAGTGAAGATAGATGGTCGGCAACATACACCACCTCCGCTTCGCTGATGACATCATTCTAATAACACCAAACATTAGCCAAGCAGCACAAATGCTGGCTGACTTTAACCGAGAATGTGGAAAGGTAGGTCTACAGCTGAATCTGAAGAAAACTATATTCATGAGAAATGAACTAGTTCCTGAGGCCCCATTCACTCTCAATGGAACAAACATCTCTGAATGCAGCAGTTATGTGTACCTAGGTCGAGAAGTCAACATGATGAACGACCTAAAACCTGAGCTGCGCAGGAGGAAGAGAGTGGCATGGAATGCCTTCAAAGGCATTGATGAAATAGCTAAAAGGACAAAGAAACTCCAGCTCCGGGCAAATCTCTTCAACTCCACCGTTCTCCCTGCATTAACATATGCCTCAGAGACCTGGGCCCTAGGAAAGCAGGATGAGAATGCTATTCGGGTCTCCCAGAGAGGCATCGAAAAGAGCTATGCTTGGAATATCACGTCTCACTCAAGTGAGTGAAGGAATCCGGAGTTCTGACCTCCGTCGCTATTCCAGAATCAGGGACGCTGTCTCGTTTGCCAAGGCATCGAAAATCAGATGGGCTGGACATGTAATGCGATTTGGAGACAACCGCTGGACTAGAGCCATTACCGACTGGATCCCACGGGATGTCAAAAGATCACGTGGCCGCCCACCTACAAGATGGTCAGACTTCCTTGTTAAGGCCCTGAAGAAACGGTTTGAGGCTCTTCATATTCCTGAATCAACCAGATGCCATTGGGCTACATTGGCACGTGATAGGGTCCAATGGAAATGTTACTGGCGCCCGCTCGAGCAAATTGATGAATAACGGATTCAAGTGATCAAGTGATCAAGTTTTAACTTTATCTAAGCAAACAGTGACAGCTCCATGCAGACTTTCTTTTCTGTTTTCCATTATGAACCATGGCCTAGCACAGTGCCGGATGACTGTATGCACAATGTGATTTCATTCAAAGAATGATGAGACAAAGTACCAACCAGCTTGAGAGGGGAAAGCCAGGTTAGAGGTCACTGCACAAAGTAGAAACACTCGTTCATTATATGATTCACCTATTGCTAAAATAAACATTGAAGTTAGTGTTTACTAAAACCCTTCACTCCCCACTCCAAAAAGATTTTAAGGAGGAGGGAACAATAGTACATTGGATAGGGTACTTCCCTTGCATGCAGCTAACCCAGGTTCAATCCCTGGCATCCCATATGGTCCCCTCTGCAATTCCAGGAGTAATTCCTGATTGCAGAGCCAAGAGTAAGCCCTGAGCACTGCCAGGTGTGGCCCAAAAATGTAAAAGAAAAATTAAGGCTTTAGGATCTGGGAAGTAGTATGGCAATTTCCAGGCACCACAAGTTCCCATCACAATTCCAGGTGAGGCACGAGTATCTCTAGCACCAAAAGGCCCAAGCAGCATTGCAGCATTCCATCCTAAGGCATTCACGCAACATCCTTGAATCTCTGGTGATGTACCAACATACCAAGCACTGCTTGGGAGGTATGTACCCACAGAGTACATGCGTTAAGCTCTCTATTCAGCCCTTCCTTCATTTCTTTAGGAAATTGGGTAATCAGACAACCCTGCTTAAATACTTGTATTAATCAACCTAATATTTTCTGTAATAACTTATATACCCTCATCTGAAAGACTTACAACCATAGTTATTTCATTCTCATTAATGCTATACGTCACCACCAGGTCAGCTGTAACTTGACTGACCCCCATATTGCCTTCAATACGAGAATTAGATGGGTGGCATAGATTCCATTTGAAATTTTGCCCTTTAAACTTGGGCTTTAAGTTATTTTTAAAAAAGTGCCAAGCTTAAGTCCACAGAATGGGAAAAGAATATTCACCCAATACCCATCTGATAAGGGGTTAATATCCAGGATATATCAGGCACTGGTAGAACTTTAAAAGAAGAAAACAAACAACCCCATCAAAAAATGGGGAGAAGAAATGAACAGAAACTTCAGCAAGGAAGAAATTCAAATGGCCAAAAAACATATGAAAAAATGCTCATCATCACTAATCATCAGAGAGATGCAAATCAAAACAACAATGAGATACCACTTTACACCACAGAGACTGGCACATATTCAAAAGAGCAAGAACAACAAGTGCTGGCGTGGATGTGGGGAAAAGGGGACACTCATCCATTGTTGGTGGGAATGCCGGCTGGTACAGACTTTCTGGAAAACAATATGGACATTCCTCCAAAGACTAGAAATTGAACTCCCATTTGACCCAGCCATACCACTCCTGGGAATCTACTTTGGGAAACCAAAAATACGCAGCGGAAACACCATCCCTACGTTTATGTTCATAGCAGCATTATTCACAGAATCTGGAAGCAACCAGAGTGCCCAAAAATCGATGACTGGATAAAAAAGCTTTGGTACATCTACACAATGGAATACTTTGCAGCTGTTAGGAAAAATGAAGTTATAAAATTTGCCTATAAATGTATGGACATGGAGAAGATTATGTTGAGTGAAATTAGCCAGAAGGAGAGAGACAGATACAGAATGACTGCATTTATCTGTATAACATAAATATATATGTACACATTATGATACCAATATCCAAGGTCAAGTGAAACATATATCAGGAGGTCTTGTCAAAGGTGGAAATTATCACAAACATGTGGGAGTCAGAGGCTAGGTAAGACAGAAAATGGAACAGTGTGCTAACAATTGTCGAGGGTACTAATGCCAACCTAGAACTGAGCATTAAATAGAGGCAAAAAGATACACATGACAACCCTTTAATGTATGTTCTGTAATCTATAGTCGGGAAGGGAAGGAAAAGAGAAAGAGAGAGAAAGGGAAAGAAATAAAGAACCTGCCATGGAGGAGGGCTGGGGGGGGGAGGGAACCGGGGACGTTGGTGGTGGGAGATGGGCACTGGTGGCGGGATGGGTGCTGGAACACTGTATGACCAAAACCCAAATATGAACTTTTTAATTGTATATCTTTGTAATTGTAAAAATAAAAATTTTTTTTAAAAAGTGCCAGGCTTAGTGTTATTAAAAAAGAAGTAGGCTGGCAGGAAATACAGACAATGGAGAGTCATTGGTAAAGGAAAATGAATACTGGTGAAGGGATTGGTGTTAAAACATTGTATGCCTGAAATCTAATCATGAATAACTTTGTAATCCATGGACAGACTCACACACATACACACACACACACACACACACACACACACACACAACTTGGGCTTTGAAGCTTTGACATGGCACAAGTAACTTCTACTCACATGGCCTTACAGTTGGAGTTAAAGTATACTGGGGAAGGTGTTTGCCTTGTATGCAAGTGACCTGCGTTCAATCCCCAGTATCCCATAAGGTCCCTTACACCCCACCAGGTGTAATTCCTGTGTCCAAAGCCAGGAGTAAGTAGTTCAAGCATCTCCCAAGTGTGATCCAAAAAAGCTAAATTAAAAACAAAAAATATATTCACATGACCTTAGCCAAATCAAACTATGTTGATCAGCCTAATTTCCTTGAACAAAGGAAACCATAGAAAGCAGCTGGAATATCTGGTAGACCAAGAATAGAAATTTCCCTGTTATTTGTAGAGAGTACATTCCAAGACCCCCTGCTGGATGCCTGAAACTGGGATACTAAGACACACAATATTTACCAATTTCCTTCCTCTAAATGTGTACTTGGGTTAAAGCCTACCTCTGTAATTAAGCACAATATGTTAACAAGTTATAAAAATACCAAACAAATAAATTGTTATATATGGTTACAGTGTTACCATTATTGTTAGAGTATTACAATTAAAGTCCCATAAATGTTGTGATTCCCAAAATAAATACAACATTTCCGGGTAATTGAACCCTTGAAAGTCAGACTCATGGGTGAGGGGGACTATTGCATAATCTATGTCCTGTGGTTTCAGCTTTGGAAGATGGTGAAAGAGGATAAAAGAGAACTCTAAGTCCAGTATCACAAAGGAAAATAAATAAGAACTATTTTGATTTTACCCTGAAAACCACCTAGGGCTTTATAAATTCTGTATAAATTCAAAACTGCCTGTTCTGAATTTATATAGAAGTAAAGAGGAGATGAGCTGATTCTTCTGGTATCAGAAGCCCCCCAGTAACCTCATTGCCAATCCTCCATCAATAGGCAACATCAGCAAACCAACTCATTACTGCCTACTCCCCACCCTTCCTCAAGAGTTAGAATCCTTCCTGGAGGTTTTCATTGTACCTTCTTGGTTTGACCTCTAAAAGAGCAGCACTCATGTGGAATTGGAAAGCCTTTCATTCCTGCTGAGTTACCCTAAGGCCAGCTAACAGTAGTCAGTGTGGGGAAGAATCAGTCGTTAGCCACCCCCTTCAGGAATACACTCCTCTTCCATGACTCATTCCAGAATGGGTGAAAATGTCCATTCAAAAATTAAATGACAGCAGAAGGGAGTAAAGAGAGATTTTTTGACCGCCAACTTCTCAGGCTGTATGAATGGGAGTAAATGGACAGTAACTCGTCTCTTTTGGCAGGGGAATAAAACTCTGATGAGGAAAAAAAGATTGACAAATTGGGCGTTCTTTCTGGATGCTATATTGTGCTCTAAAATAACTCTAAAAGAAATAGACCATGTATTGGGGTTGTCCACCCCTATAAGGGAGATAAAAAATATATTTTACAGGGCTGGATCTATAGCACAGTGGGGAGGGCATTTGCCTTGCATGCCACCAACCAGGGTTCAGTCCCCGGCATCCCATATGGTCCCCTGTGAACTGCCAAGAGTAATTCCTGAGCAATGCTGGGTGTGGCCCCAAAAGAAAAAAAAGTATTTTACATGAAGTGCATAAGTGAGACTGCTTTGAAAGCAAATACAATGAGTTTACCTTCACCCTGGGATGACGGGAGAACTATTTTGTAAGAGCTGAGGCAGGGATGTGTAGAGACTAGTTGGAAATTAGCTAATCACAGGAGGTAGAAGGGATATTAAGGGACAATGAGCATCCATAAAGCAAGAACAGTCTCAGCAAAGCACAGAGAGGTGATTAAGAGAACACATTGCAATAGAAACAGAGAATGCACTGGGACAAAAGGGCTGGAGAGGGGCCGGAGCAATAGCCCAGTGGGTAGGGTGTTTGCTTTGCACACAGCCAGCCTGTGCCGGCCCAGGTTCGATCCCTGGTATCCCATATGGCCCCCGAGCACCGCCAGGAGTAATTCCTGAGTGCAGAGCCAGGAGTAACCCCTGAGCATTGCCAGGTATGACCCAAAAAGCAAAAAAAAAAAAAAAAAAGGTCTGGAGAGAGAAACAAGTCACAAGTCAACCATGATATTTGCTGAAGAAAATTGGTGAAGGGGTGTTCCAAAAGAAATATTCTACCCAATAGTCATTAGAAATTATACCTACTGTGCCAAGGCTAAATATTTTCTTCACTCAGTCAAACTCACTGGCTCAGAGACACGGGGTAGAGGTACTACCTGCTCTCTCTGTGCCCTGCTGAACATGAGGCCCCCAGGAGGGGAAGGCTAATTATAGCCCTGGTCCGCCATCTCAGCAGAGCCTATCAAGAAGCCAGAGGAACCCCCACACCATCGAGGGCCGCCATTTTCAACATCTGACTCACAGATTGTCACAGCTCTACCCAGCAGAAGAGCTTATCACAACCCCTGCTTGTCAGAATCCCACCCTACAGGCATCTATTTCAAGCCTAGGTATGCCTGATCCAGAGACTTAGAGACATGGGGTAGAGCTACTACCGGCTGTCCCTGTGCCCAGATGATCATGAGGCACCCAGGAGGGAAGGCACATTCTAGCCCTGGCCTGCCATCCCAGCAGAGCCTCGCAAGAAGCCAAAGGAACCCCCCCCACACCATGAGGGCTGCATTTTCAACATCCGGACCCTACAGCTCATCAGAACTCCACCCAGCAGAAGAGCTGATCTTTCCCTGCTTCATCAATACATGCATGAGATGAGAAGCTACAAGATTATCCCACCCACATAGCAGAGCCTGGCAAGCTACCCATGTAGTATTTGTTATGCCAGGAACCAGTAACAATTATAGACTTCATTCCTATGACCTGAATGAATGGATTGAGGTTCTTCATGTTCTTGGAGCGAGTGGTTGCCCTTGGACTACACTAGCATGTGACAGGACATATGGAGATGTTACTGGTGCCCGCTCGAGCAAATGGATGAACAATGGGAAGACAAGTGACAAGTAGTATGTGACAAGTCAAACTCACACAGCTAACAAGGAACTGGTGACCTCTAGGCAAAGAACTGGTGATCTCTAGGCAAGCACAAGAGAAGAAAATATTTGTTCCACAATAAAATTCCTCTCCCTAAGATTCCAAGTTGTGTTCAGCTAAGAGCAGGATCACAGAGCCCATTTCAAAATAAAATGTTACACCCCCCACCTCCCAGTAAAATGATTTTGAGAGACTAAAGCAAGCCATGGTCTGTGGCATCATGAAAATATATTGGTTGATTTCCTGCCATGGTGTACTGGAGCCACCTCTTACCAGCTTGCAATTATTAAATGTTCAGGAACTTTATGAGCCAGTTGTTAAACATGATATAAACTTGTGATTAAATAAATTACATCAAAAACAGAGGTCATAAATACTTAAAAGCATAGCTTACTAATTATTTCACTATATTGCTATGTGTGTACTTGCTATTTTTATATTGATTTTATCTATTTAATAGAAATACTGTTTCCCAACTCCAGGTTCAGTGACATCACGTTGGTACCTTGAAACTGACCACAGTATTTTTACCATAGAATTAACAACCATTGGGAATCAGGCCATTATTCTCTCTCCTCTTATCAAGATCTTTTAAACATTTACCAGCACATCCCTGACTTCATAGGATGTGTTAATAAACATATTGACTATTCTTGCTCCGTTACCCGAGCCTTACCCCCATATATCATAAATGCATATACATATAAAACCCATCTCCCTGACTGCTTGAGTCCCCCTGTTACTGGTAGATATTTACTCTGAATATATCTGCTCTTTCTCTTTTCTCACGAATTAACACCGGCTGTGCAATTAAATTCTGTGATGACTGGCTTCCAATGAACTCAGTTTTCTCATTTGTATAAGTTGGATAAGAAAAATCTCAAAAGTAACACAAAGGATTGGAAAACTATATCACACCCTTAAACACTGTGTCGAGTCAAACTAGAAAAAGTCTTATATTGAGAAAAAAAAAAACCCAAACCAAGTTTGCCTTCAATCACCATTTATCAGGTAACCTTAGGCAAGTCACTCAATCATTCTCTTAGTTTCCATACTGGTAAATTTATTACTGTACTCTTGCCAAGATGACCCCCTACTCCATGAGGGACTCCATTTTCCACATCCAGACTTCCCCCTCATCAAAACTCCACCCAGCAGACCAGACTATCACAGCCCAGCTCATTGAGATCCACCTTGCAGCAGTATTTTTTTAAATCCGGCCCAGGTATGCTGATCCAGAGACTCACAGACATGGGACAGAGCTGCTACTGGCTCTCCCTGTGCCCAGCCGCTCATGAGGCACCCAGGAGGGATGGCGGGTTCTAACCCTTGGCGCCCCAGCAGAGCCTCGCAACAAGCCAGATGACCCCCACTCCATGAGGGCTTACATTTTCCACATCCGGACTTCCCCTCATCAGAACTCCACCCAGCAGAGATGACTACAAGAGTATCTCCCCGCACAGCAGAGCCTGGCAAGCTACCCGGGTTGTATTTGATATGCCAAATACCAGTAACAATTATAGACCTCATTCCCATGACCTGATGGAATGGTTTGAGGCTCTTTATGTTCCTGGAGCAAGCAGGTGCCCTTGGGCTCTACTTGCATGAGACAGGACATATGTAGATGTTACTGGTGCCCGCTTGAGAAAAACGATGATGAATGGGAAGACAGTGATACAATGACAGTGACAGTGATACTCTTGCCATTACCACTACCCATAGCATTTCCATTGGTTCATCTCTATTTTGAATAACAAGATTAGCAATTGTAGGGTTTTTATACTAAAAACGATCATCACTTGATCACTTGAATCCCGTTATTCATCGATTTGCTGGAGCGGGCACCAGTAACATTGCCATTGGACCCTATCACGTGCCAATGTAGCCCAATGGCATCTGGTTGATTCAGGAATATGAAGAGCCTCAAACTGTTCCTTCAGGGTCTTGACAAGGAAGTCTGACCATCTTGTAGGTGGGCGGCCACGTGATCTTTGACATCCCGTGAGATCCAGTCGGTAATGGCTCTAGTCCAGCGGTTGTCTCCAAATCGCATTACATGTCCAGCCCATCTGATTTTCGATGCCTTGGCAAATGAGACAGCGTCCCTG
Organism: Cryptotis parvus; assembly: GCA_021461705.1. Taxonomy (NCBI): domain Eukaryota; kingdom Metazoa; phylum Chordata; class Mammalia; order Eulipotyphla; family Soricidae; genus Cryptotis; species Cryptotis parvus. Next base: position 2,370 of record JAJIBD010016700.1, on the reverse strand, counting down.
ATTCTGGAATAGCGACGGAGGTCAGAACTCCGGATTCCTTCTCTCACTTGAGTGAGGCGTGATATTCCAAGCATAACTCTTTTGATTCCTCTCTGGAAGACCCGTATAGCATTCTCATCCTGCTTTCATAGGGCCCATGTCTCTGAGGCGTATGTTAATGCAGGGAGAATGGGTGGAGTCAAAGAGATGTGCCCAGAGCCAGAGGTTCTTTGTCCTTTTAGCTATTTCTTCGATGCCTTTGAAGGCATTCCATGCCGCTCTCTTCCTCCTGCACAGCTCAGGTTTTAGGTCGTTCATCATGTTGATTTCTCGACCTAGGTACACATAACTGCTGCATTCAGAGATGTTTGTTCCATTGAGAGTGAATGGGGCCTCAGGAACTAGTTCATTCTTCATGAACATAGTTTTCTTTAGATTCAGCTGTAGACCTATCTTTCCACATTCTCAGTCGAAGTTAGCCAGCATTTGTGCTGCTTGGCTAATGTTTGGTGTTATTAGAAGCCAGCCATCAGCGAAGCGGAGGTGGTGTAGTTGCCGACCATCTATCTTCATTCCCATTCCTTCCCATTCTAATTGTCTCATGATGTTCTCGAGGGTGGCACTGAAGTGTTTTTGGTGATATGGTATCACCCTGTCGAACCCCTCTTTTCACATTAATGATCACTCCTTTGTAGAATGGTGAGATCCTGGTGGTGAATCCGTAATACAGCTCACGAAGGATCTTGATGTATTGGGTTTGAACACCCTGTTTGGATAGGGGCTTCGATGACTGCTTCCAGTCTCCACAGAATCAAAGGCTTTCTGTAAATCAATGAACGTTAGACAGAGCTGCATCTTGTACTCCCTACAAACCTCGATGAGCTTGGTTACTGTGTGGATATGGTCGATTGTGCTGAATCCTTTCCGGAAGCCTGCTTGCTTGCATGGTTGTTCTTCATCTAATGTTCTGCCAATCCTGTTCAGGATGACTCAGAGTGAACATAAAATAAGAAAAACTACACATAATCCTATTTGAGATCCAAAGAAATAGTATTGATGGTAAAAGTGGGTAAAGTGCTTGCCTTGCAGAGTTGACCTGTATCCCCAATTGTATCCTTGAGACTACACAAGATTCCCTGAGCACTACTAGAAGTGATCCCTGAGCACAGAAGGTTGTGGTAAAAAAGAAAAAAAGATTAAAATCCTAATTAGATCATGATGATTTCAGGAATGGTATTTACCTTAAGAGCAATAAAATGAAAATTAATCAGATTAAAGACAATCTTAAATTACCAGTAAGTAGAAATATCATTACCTCTCTGAAAGAATCATCTACCCATACAAGCAAAAGCACATTCGGTCAGGCTAATAAAAATACAGAAAAGCTCAAGGTTCAAAGACTATAACAATAAATTACTTCAGAGCCATCCTTTAGGGTCTGCTTATGAAGACAGTCCCATAAATAGAGATGCTATTTACTGATTGTCCAAAGAAGGACCCTTAAACAAGGTATTTACACAGTTATACTATTGTGGAACAAATATTAACCAAAGTGGTCTCAGGTAATTCCAGGTCCTAATACCTTCAAATTAAAAAAACTTAATTCTAGGCTACTGAAATGGAATGAAGCACTAATAATTCTAATAAGAAAACTCATCCTTTTAGAGTTAATATCCAGGATAGTTCAGGGACTGGTAGAACTTTACAAGAAGAAAACAGCCAATCCCATTAAAAAATGGGGAGAAAAAATGAACAGAAACTTCGACAAGGAATAAATTCGAATGGCCAAAAGGCATGCTAAAAATGTTCATCATCACTAATCATCAGAGAGATGTAAATAAAAACAATGATGAGATATCATCTCACACCACAGAGACTGGCACATATCCAAAAGAGCAAGGAAAACAAATGCAGGCATGGATGTGGGGAGAAAGGGACTCTCATCCACTGTTGGTGGGAATGTCGAGTAGTTCAGCCTTTTTGGAAAACAATATGGGCATTCCTCCAAAGACTAGAAATTGAGTTCCCGTTCGACCCAGTCATACCACTCCTGGGAATAGACCCTGGGAATCAAAAAACACACAGCAGAAACACCATCTGCACCTTTTATTTTCATAGCAGCACTATTCACAATAGCCAGAATCTGGGAAACAACCAGAGCGGCCAAGAACTAATGACTGGATAAAGGAACTTTGGTGCATACTATGCAGGAAATACTATGCAAGGGAATACTATGCAGCTCTTAGGAAAAATGAAGTTATGAAATTTGCCTATAAATGGATGAACATGGGAGAAGATCATGTCGAGTGAAATTAGTCAGAAGGAAAAAGACAGATATAGAATGACTGAATTTATTTGCATTATATATATATATATATATATATATATATA
>JAJIBD010016699.1:0-37443 GCA_021461705.1 Cryptotis parvus | reverse complement strand
TTCTTGTTTAAAAGTTACACTTTAATACAATTTTGTCTTGTGAAAGGTCATGAGCTTTGGAGTGTGAATTCATCTTTAGAAGATCCCTACAGGGATCTTGGGCAAGTCAGATAACTTTTCTGAGTTTTATTTTTATTTATTTATTTATTTTTTTTTGCTTTTTGGGGTCACACCCGCGATGCTCAGGGGCTACTCCTGGCTCTGCACTCAGGAATCACTCCTGGCGGTGCTCAGGGGACCATATGGGATGCCAGGGATCGAACCCGGGCGGGCATGGGCTGGCCACGTGCAAGGTAAATGCCCTACCCGCTGGGCTATCGCTCTGGCCCCAACTTTTCTGAGTTTTAAATGCTTAAAATGAAATCACATCATCAAGTAATTAATATTATTGAACATAGTAATATATGGAAAAATGCTGATACATGTGAGCATTTTAATTTCATTTTTATTGACTTTCTAAGGGGCCAGTTTGATATCTCAGTGGAGTGAAACATTTACCTTCCAGGTCCTGAGTTTGATCCCTGGCACTACACAACTCCTGAGCACTGCTTGGTGTAGCCCAATGACTCCTGGGTTGGAGATGGTGCCTCCTATTTCTGCCAGCCTGAAAACTGCCAAGCTGAGACATGCTTGGGAGACCCCTATAAAAATATTAAATAGGCACATATATGCTGCCCGGCACAGATACATATGGCAGGGAGAGCTGCTACCGGCTCTCCCTGTGCTCGGCTGATTATGAGGCGTCCAGGAGGGAAGGCAGGTCCCTTCCTGGATGGCAGGCCCTGGCCCGCCATCCCAATAGAGCCTCCACAAGAATCCAGAGGATCCCCCACACGATGAGGGCAGCCATTTTCTGCATCTGGACTACACAGCTTGTCAGAGCTCCACCCAAGAGAAAAGCTGATGTCTTTGTGTTCTGTGTGGCCGCTTTGGCCCTGTGGTTCATCACTTAATGAATGAACTGGAGCCTACTACTGGGTGTATTCCACCCATATGGCAGAGCCTAGCAAGCTACCCGTGTCGTATTTGAAATGCCAAAAACCAGTAATAATTAAAGACCTCATTGCCATGACCTGAACGAATGGTTTGAGGCTCTTTTTTTTTTTTGGGGGTCACACCCGGCAACGCTCAGGGTTACTCCTGGCTCTGCACTCAGGAATCACTCCTGGCAGTGGTCGGGGACCACCTGGGATGCTGGGGATCGAACCTGGGCCTGCACAGGCCCGCCGCGTGCAAGGGAAACGCCCTACCCGCTGGACCATCGCTCCAGCCCCTGAGGCTCTTTTTGTTCCTGGAGTGAGCAGATGCCCTTGGGCTGCACTAGCATGTGACTGGACATAGGAGAAATTACTGGTGCTCGCTGGAGCAAATCGATGAACAACGGGAAGAAGTGATACAGGTGTTAGTTTTCTGGAGCATAGCTGAATTTGTGTTTGATTTCCTAGTCACTGTTGCCATCCAGTGGCTCACTTTTGAAATGACAAGTGGGATAAAATAAATGCTTGTCTTTTTCTCCTCTTGGTTTAAATTCTTCTTGAAGCTAAAAACCATCTGATTTTTTTTTTAAGTTGGTAGATTTAAAAGAAATGCTATGGAGGAGAAAGCTATAAAATGTTTTGTCTTTAGTTTTTGTGGACTAGGCTCCCTCATCCTTTTCCCTTCATCTTTTTGGAGGTTGGGGAAGACCTTACACCTGGTTATACTCAGGGCATAACTTGTCTCTGTGCTCATTTCATTCCCGAGGTGCTTGGGGAAGGGGGGACACGGGGTGGGAGGGACTTTATGTGGTGCTGGGAGGTGTACTATCTTTTTGGCCCAATTTTATGAATTCTTCAAAACCTAACTTGAATATGAGTCTTGTATGGTTTCTTGGATTATTGATAGTCTTTCCCACTAATGTACAAAGCTATTTTTTTTACTTTTTTTTTTTTTTTTTTTTTGGTAACAGTTGTAGGAATGGGAGAGAATTGGAATTCTTCACATGAATTTGGTCGTGGTGGTGGTGTATACTCTGCAGTGTTCATTTTCAAGGACTGTGTCCAGTGATGCTTAGAGACCATGTGGTGCTGATGATCAAACCCTGGGCACTCAGGAGTCTCTTATCTTGGGCTTCTGCAGTTGGGTTTTTAAATAAAGTATAGATAGCAATAGATAGATAGATAGATAGGTAGAGATAGAGAGAGAGAGAGAGAGAGAGATATGATTCTGCAATCTTCATTTGTCTCCAGATTATGCTACAACAGATCATGCTTACCTTTAAAAAAAAAGTCTTTACCTTTAAATCAAAATACCATTTTAATAAGTCTAGAATTTCAACTGGTGTGTGTGTGTACATGCACATATATCCACAAATACTTAATAATTTCTTTGTTTTGAAGTAATAGTTTTGTTGATAAAATGTTACTAATTCTAAGAAGAATGTGGGGTGGGAGGAGGTCCAGAAGAAATGAACAGTAGTGGAGTACTATAGAGATAATGCACCCAGACTTGGTATAGTGCACCCAGAATATGTTGTCCTCTAATAATGTCTTGGGCTTGCTGTTATAAGCAATTACCTTTCATTGTCATTTAACAACTGGTAGTCCACATTTAATATTAAAATAAATCTTGACTGGGGCCGGAGCGATAGCCCGGTGGGCGTTGCCTTGCAGCGGCCGGCTTGTGCCGGCCCGGTTCGATCCCCAGCATCCCATATGGTCCCCGAGCACCGCCAGGAGTGATTCCTGAGTGCAGAGCCAGGAGGAACCCCCCTGAGCATCGCCGGGTGTGACCCAAAAAGCAAAAATAAATAAATAAATAAATAAATAAATAAATCTTGACTGACAACTTTATAATTACATATTTAAAGAAGCTGTGTTGGAATTATAGTACATGTCTCAGTGTTATTTGATCTGACATTGATTTTGTAAAATTATAGTATATCATTAGATAATATTTATAAAAATCACTTTATTTATCAAGACACCTTTATTCATTATTTATTATGAAAAGTGATGATTAGCCAAATGTACCAATTAATGTAATCCAGTTACCATGGTTCTTTGTTTATTTTTTTTTTATTATTTTTTTTTTTTTGCTTTTTGGGTCACACCCAGCAATGCTCAGGGGTTTCTCCTGGCTCTGCACTCAGGAATTACTCCTGGCTGTGCTCGGGGACCTTATGGGATGCCGGGATCGAACCCAGGGCCGGCACAGGCCGGCGCCGCGAAGGCAAACGCCCTACCTGCTGGGCTATCACTCCTGCCCGGTTCTTTGTTTATAAGTTTGTGAGTAGTTCTGCCTAGTTTGAGAACAGGGTAGTTGGTTTTTTTTTTTTTTTTTAATTGCTGTGAAGTATTTTCTTCCTTTGGAAGAGGTGTGGTTTGTGCCGCACTTGGTGGCGTATATGCCTTATTCCTGCCTGTATGTTTAGTGTTCTCCCCAGGCAGGGTGCTGGGGATAGAACTGGGGTCAGGGCCAGAGCGATAGCACAGCAAGAAGGGCGTTTGCCTTGAAAACGCCAACCCGGGTTCGATCCTCCGCATCCCATATGGTCCCCAGAGCACTGCCAGGAACAATTCCTGAGCGCAGAGCCAGGAGTAACCCCTGAGCATTGCCAGGTGGGACAAAACAAACAAACAAACAAACAAAAAAAAAAACAAGGGTCTGGAGCAATAGCCCAGCAGGTAAGAAAAAGAAAAGAAAACAAAACAAAAAAGAACCAGAGTTGACTGCATGCCAGGCAAGTACCTCTTTGTTTCTCCTATACTACTTTTCTTGGGATCCATTTGAGCTACTCTCAGAGCTACTCTCTGGGAGCCATAGGTTGCTGAGGATAGGACCTGGAACTTATATTTGTGAAGCCCTTTGAACTATCCTAGCTCCAAGAGCGTAAGCACTTCTAGGTATATGACCTGACTTTTGCCATTCATTAGCCTTGGGGAGTACTTAAACTTTCTGTTTTTCTGTCTAAAAATATATAAAAATATTTTCTGCCTACTACATAGTATAAATGTATGTAGAGATATAAGTATATACTTGTAATTACATACAAGTATGCATGTTCATGTTTACATATATGTATGTTATATATAAACATAGACACACATATGTACATACATACATAGTACTTTCAGCAGAATAATTTCTTGGGGTGGCAGTTTCATGGTTGTATTAACATACTACAGTGTAACCCAACAGCTAGCTATTCATTTTCTCTTTTTTCTTTCCTTTTTGCTTGGGCCACACCTGGTAATATTCAGAGGCATAATCTTGACTTTTTTTAGGGATCTTCTGACTGTGCTCAGGGGACCATATGAGGTGCTGGTAATGCAAACCAGGTCAACTGAGTGCAAGGCAAGCTTGCTCCTGCCTGCTGTACTGTCTCTCCAGCCCCTCTTCATTTTCTTGATGGGGTATCCTGGATTGGGTTTGACTCAGATGGCCAGTTGTGCTGCTCTTTTCACAATGGCTGTATAGATCTTGGAGGAGATGTTGTGAATTATTTCAGCACAGTAAGATTTATTACATATCTGATACACTGCTAATAAAGACTAGTAACTTCCTGAGGGTACTGCATAGCATGTGCTTTATTTTCATGTGTCTCCCACATCAGTGTCAAACATCAAGATTTGGTCCTTGGATCTTCGGGCACTCTTTAGTTAATACCTCTGGATTTCTGTCATTTATACTTAACTTGGGGTGGTTTTTTTTTTTTTTTGGTTTGTTTTTGTTTTCTTTATTTTTGGTTCATACCCAGTGATGTTCAGGGCTTATTCCTGGCTGTAAGTGTAACTCAGGAATTACTCCTGGTGGTGCTTGAGGGACTATAATGAGGTGTGGGAATTGAATCCTGGTTTGACATGTGCAAGGCAAGCCCATGATACTACCTCTTCACAGTCGATTTATCCTTCATTTCGATATGACAGTCTGGTGCTAAAGATCCTACTGTTGTGGGGGCCGGAGCGATAGCCCAGCGAGTAGGGCGTTTGCCTTGCACGTGACCGGCCTCTGCCGCCCAGGTTCAATCCCTGGCATCCCATATGGTCCCCTGAGCACCGCCAGGAGTAATTCCTGAGTGCAGAGCCAAGAGTAACCCTTGAGCGTCCGCCAAAAAAGCAAAGCAAAAAAAAAAAAAAGATCCTACTGTTGTGTATTTTGTGGTTTTCTATATTTTATGATTACTTCCTCGTGCCGTAGCTATCAAGAAATGTTTGTGTTTTGTTGGGGGGGTAGTCTAGGTAGGGGCACAATCCCAGCTGTGCTCAGAACTTTCTCCTGGCTATGTGACCAATCCTCGTGAGACCTGGGGAACCATATGCAATGCTGGAGATCAAACAGGTTTGCTGTCATTCAAGGCAAGCACTTTACCTGCTGTACTATCTCCCTGCCCTTCCCCCTATAATATTTTTATATTTAGTTAGTTTTCAGGTTATTCCTGGCTCTGCACTCAGGAATCACTCTGGTGGGCTTTGAGGAACCATATGGGATGCTGGGGATTGAACCTGGGTTGACCACAAGTAAACTCCGTACCATTATACTGTACTATTGTTCCTGCCCCTGCTTTTTTTTTTTCTTTCTTTCTTTTTCTTTTTGGGTCACACCTGGCAATGCTCAGAGGTCCTGGCTCTACGCTCAGGAATTACTTCTGCCAGTGCTTGGGCGACCATATGAGATGCCAGGGATTGAACCTGGGTAGGCTGGGTGCAAAGCAAATTCCCTACCTGCTCTGCTATTGCTTTGGCCCCTACCCCTGATTTTTCAGACTACTAATGAGAGAAGAGAAAATGTTCTCCAGGAACTTGAATCTGGTGTGCCATGATTACCTATAATCATGCTTCAAGATAACTAGATAGAAGATTTCCTCAAAGTCCCTTAGCATAATCCTGTATTTCCGTAGTTTTTCTGGTTACATTTAAGTTATAAATCAGGAGCCATAGCTCCTTAATTTTTAGTGATTTTTAATATTAATAAATGTTTTATGGATTTTTTTAAATTCATAAACAGGTGGAATCATTTATTTTGGACCAAGAAGATTTGGATAACCCAGTGCTTAAAACAACATCAGAGATATTTTTATCAAGTACTGCAGAAGGAGCAGACTTACGCACTGTAGATCCAGAGACTCAGGCACGACTAGAGGCATTGCTGGAAGCAGCAGGTACTTTATTTTTGTTTTATCGTTTTCATTTCTTAAAGCTCTAGTTCTTTATACAGAGTTATACAGGATTGTACCAATATTATGAAATTACTCCTACTTATCAGCCCTGGGTTTTGTATTGTAAGTGAAATCTGTATGCCCTTTGGATAATTTTTTGTTAGAGCAAAGACCTTTCGTATGAATACAGGAATACAGTTAAGGCTATGCATTTGTGATATAGGAGTTAATTAACTGAAATAGTTACTCCTGGGCATCCATTTTATTTCTTTACTTAAAATTTCAGTTGCCGTTAGATCAAGTCTGGCTCCTTACACCCATCGTGAGACCCTGATAGACCCAGGCAAGCTGTTAGTAAGCTACCCTGGCATTGACATGGGACGGACTAAGTGTCATAAGCAGGATAACAAGCTAAGAGCAAGGTCATGGTACAAACTCATGTTCCATACCCCAAAGATAAGCAACTGATTTTGAGCCGGTTGGGGTTAGGTTAAAATTAACCTGATTAACTTGACCTGAGGACTGTAGTCTGGAATATATAGCAAGATGTCCCCAGGAAAAGCCACTCTTTATAAATGTCTGTATCTCTTACTGTGTTTATATAAAATGACTAGAAATCTTTTTTTTTTTTTTTTTTTTTTTTTGCTTTTTGGGTCACACCCGGCAATGCTCAGAGGGTTACTCCTGGCCCTGCACTCAGGAATTACTCCTGGCGGTGCTCGGGGACCATATGGGATGCCGGGATCGAACCCCGGCCGGGCATAGGCTGGCCGCTGCAAAGGCAAACGCCCTACCTATCGCCGGGCCCCTAGAAATCTTATTAAGATGTAGATGTTACACCAGTAAAGAAAAGGAGATAACGGTATGCCCTTAGTTGGAATTCTCACGTCCGTCCTGGGCAGTTCTATATCCCTTGCTAGATTGCCCCTAGAAGGAGGGGCTTTTACACCTTCTCCTTTTAGGATTAAGGTCCATCACCTCTTGCAACTCCCAACCTCCAACCTTTTGGGACGGGTTAACTAGCAAACTTGACTTGGAAGAGAGATACATAGGCGAGCAGACAAGGACTTAAAGGGCATCCTTTGACTACTGAGCAGCCTGTGGTTTTGTTCCTTTGTCCATCAGAGGGGATTAGGGGTGAAAGGGTCCTCGGCCCTGAATGCGCCAGAGGACCCTACTGAATCCCAGTATCTGTTGGGGACCCCACTGATCCCGAACATATCACTTTATGCAATCAAATAGATAGCAAGGAAAACATATTACCAATTATAAAAATATAAGTAAGAAATTTCAGTTCACCGAATAATGAATCTTTTAGCTGATTTAGGTAATTGCTTGTAATTACTTAATTACTTTTTTCTATATGTGAGCTAATTGTTAGTGGCGATTTTTCACTTGTAGGTGAGGCATTTAAATAAAATTGAAACAAAACTGGATTAAGGGGCCAAAGCGATAGCACAACAGGTAGGGCGTTTGCTTTGCATGTGGCTGACCCAGGTTCGATTCCCTGTATCCCATATGGTCCCTGGCATAATTCCTGAGTGCAGTAATGTAACTGATTGCCTAGTGTGACCCAAAAAAGAAAAAGAAAACAAAATCAACTGGATTGAAATTTACCAGGCTATATCAACTTTGTTTTTTCATTTACCTTTAGTTTTTGGTTCTGGGGCATACCCAGAGATGCTTAGTCCCTCAGGACTTAGTCCTGGTATTGTTCAGGGAGTATATGGAATGCTGGGTATCGAACCCCGGTCAGCTGTGTGCAAGGCAAGCACCCAAACCACTGTTCTGTCTTTCCAGCCCCAGCTATACTGGCTTTCTATTCTTTCTTTTTTTTTTTTTGGTCACACCCGGTGATGCTCAGGGGTTACTCCTGGCTCTGCACTCGGAATTACTCTTGGCGGTGCTCGGGGACCATATGGAATGCCAAGGATCGAACCCAGGCCAGCACAGGCTGGCCACGCAAGGCAAATGCCCTACCTGCTGGACTAATGCTCCGCCCCTGGCTTTCTATTCTTAACAAAGAAAATTCTATGATAAGCAGGTTTTCTAGCTCTTCCTGTCCCTGGAGCAAGCAAATGCTCTTTGACCATACTTTCTTGCGATAGGACGTATGGAGATGTTACTGGTGCCCGCTTGAGCAAATTGATGAATGGGAAGACAGTGATACAGTGATGCTTATCACTGTTTTATAGCATAAAGTCTGCATTGATGTATAAAGTAAATTATTTAAAGCCTTAAGTTCTAAAATTGTTTTAAGAAAGAAGTTAACTTTTTCTAATCTTTGTATTGCTTTTGAGATGAGTTTACATAATAGGACACTGCTTATAGTGTGCATATTCCACACACATAGTATTTAATATCAAGGCTGGGGTCAGCAAATGCATTACCTTTGTATGCAAGGGCCCAGGTTTAACCACTTCCAAATGCAAAGCATATGCTATAGTCCTTTGAGCCTGTCCCTAGCTCCTGTAACTCAAGTTTTTAATAGTGCCTAAGGACTTGTTTAGTGCTATCTGTCTCTCTCTCTCTCTCTCTTTTTTTATTTGTTTGTTTGACGGCCCATACCCTGCAATGTTTGGATTGTACTAGATGCTCTAGTGTTATATTAGAGGTCTCTTGTATTACATTAATCACATTAATTTTTGATAAAATAAGCATTATATTGCATTATTAAGAGAAATTATGTATTATATAAAAATGGTGAGACTTGAATAGTTATTTATGCCATAGCCTTTTGACCTTCAGCACAGTTACTTATTAGCCTTATCTATGAAGACTGCGCTTTTGCTTGGATAATTATGTTTAGAAAAGTAACCAAAATTTGCATTTTTATGCTTTTTCTTTCCCTGCACAACTTGATTTACCACACTTGAAGGAATTGGCAAATTGTCAACTGCTGATGGTAAAGCTTTTGCAGATCCTGAGGTGCTTCGAAGACTGACTTCCTCAGTAAGTTGTGCACTGGACGAAGCTGCTGCTGCACTGACTCGGATGAGGGCAGAAAACCACAATCCAGGACAAGTGGACACGTATGTGTTTCATAATTTCTTCTGGGTCTTAGAGAGTTTCTTGAGTGGATTTTGGGAAAGTAGCACCTTCTGGTTAAACACTATCTTTCAGAGGGGCTTATGAACTGCTAAAAGGAAACTATATATGATATGTATACTTATGTAAGGAGCTGCCGGCACTGGGCTGGTGGAGGAAAAGGCAGACGGTAAAGGAAGTTTCATGGCTTTTCTGAATTCGCGATTTGAGCAGGGGCTCACAGACTGGGTGTTTGAGGCAATTCTGTCTTGTTTGAGGTTTTGTTTTGGGGCCACCTCTGGCGATGCTCTGGGGGGCCTCTGCGTGGCGGACGGGGCTGAAGTGGGTGGGTGCCGTGCAGGCCAGGGCCTTACCCGCACTCCCTGTGGCCCCACGGTGAGCTGTTAGATCTTTTGGCCTCTGAATTCTTTTCTGGGGGTTCTCCAGGCCCACTCGGGTGGCTTGGGACTGCACCCGCCGATTCTCGGCCTGGTTGCCTGGTGGTTCCGTGGCGTGGCCTGAGGCTGTGGGGCTGCGAGGCGCCTCCACCCCGTACGGTTGCTCCAGTCCTTCTTCAAGTCCCTGAGTACCGGTCATGCCTAGAAAATTCAGTTTGAAAGAAAGTTATGGGTCAGGTGCTTGGACCCTGGAGTGCAGCTGTTGGATAGCTTTCAGGCAGCTCTGGCATCGGGGAAGAATTTCCTCAGGTCCTCAGAGGGTTCTTGACCCCCAGAGGTCAGGGCTGTGGGTGTGACGAGGGCCAGGGTGCTGGGCTGACTGGGGGGCGGGAGTCTCGGTGCCACTGGAGCGCCTTCTGCGAAAGGAGGGGGAGCAGAGTGGTTTCTTTTCCCTGGAAGGGGACAGTGGGCCAAGTGGGATGGGTGTGGCGCCTCGAATCATCCCCAGGGTCCTCTGATGGCCCTAGGCCCGCAAGGGCAGGGTTCTGTGGGTGTGCCCCAGAATTTGCTGCTCATGGTTCCCTGTGGCAAGTAGGCCTGTGGCTGGCCCCCCAAGGGACCGCGCAGTCTGAAAGTAACAGCAACGATTCGGAGACATTTGTTTTGTTTCCGGCAGCGGCCCTCTCCGGTGCTGTGGGCGGCTGGGCCTCTTTCCGCCCGACGGACACCCGGCTGGCGTGTCCCTAGCGGGAGTCTGGAGGCTTTGCCCTGGGCTTGTCCGCCTGGGCTGCCACCCTGGAGTCTGGTTTCTGCTGTCGTGCTGAGGTGCTGGGGTCACACCGCTGGGGCTAAGGACCACCCTCGGTGAGGGGCTAGGGCTGGGCATTGGACTTAGGGCCTTAGAGAGGCCAGGCAGGTGCCCCCTCCGCCCGGAGACGCACCCTGCGGGGCACCCGCCCTTTTTTTCTGCAGACGCGTCTGGACAGTTCCTCACTTCAGAAATTCCTCTTTGAACTGCTCTGGGCCGTGGCTAGTGGCACGCTGAGGACGCGGGCTTTTGGGTGAAGGACGCCTGGTGGTGTGTGAGAGCAAGGCTCCTGCCTCGCTCGCTGCCTGCCCTTGGCCAAAAGAGGAGCAAAAATGCTTGTCCTCGAGGCATTGCAGGTTGTTAGGGGGACGTTTGTCCCTACTTGGGATCCCGGGAAGCAGGAAGAGCCGCAAGAGTGTGTGTGGGGGGGGAGGGGGAGGGGGTTGGCTGATTTCCTGTCCTGTGAGTTCACCCACCTGGCCCGGGGCAGCCTGTGCTTTGGCTAGAAGTTGCGCGAGGAGTCTGGAAGGAGAGTCTGGGGCCTCGGCACCGCCCTGCACACAGGCCCAGTGCACGGGCGATGGGCAAGTTTGTTTCCCATCTCAGCTCTGGCTTCTTTCCTCTGAGACTTGTCACCTGACTCCATTTTGGTTCAGGGAAACAGGCGCCCCCGCCCTGACACTGCTCTCCGCCGCGCTTTTACTCTGGAATCTTTGTCTTTTTCTAGTTCTCAGGGGTCTGTCGGAGCAGGATGTGCGTGATGCTCTCGGTCCACTGCGGGCCTCTTTCGCCTTCCTCCTTGTTCTTTCCTCCTGAGGCTGTGAATGGGCTAAACTTCATGGCCCATACAGGGCAGGCCCGGTCGGTTCTGCTTCTGTCATGGATAGTTGATGTCGGTGTTTGACTTTGTCTAGAGAGACTTTCAGGAGAGGTTATATGTGTTATATCACCAAGGACAATTATATCTGCTTCACAAGCTGGGAAGCCTGCTTTGGAGAGTTTGTGGGATGGATGTATTGGTCCAGTGGTACACCGGGAAGCGCTTCCGTAGGCTGGTCTATTCCCTGTCATAGCTTAGTTTCTAGATGGGTCTGCCCTCATGAACTTACTCAGACACGTCCAAAGTAGGGATTGGAACTTTTCCTTAGAGTTTCAATTTAATTAAAAATGTGTATGCTTGCGGCCGCACGGTTCATCAATAAATGCTGGTTTTAGAGGTGACTACAAGAGTATGCCACCGCACACAGAGCCTGGCAAGCTACCCGTGTCGTATTTGATATGCCAAATACCAGTAACAATTATAGACCCCATTCCCATGACCTGATGGAATGGTTTGAGGCTCTTTATGTTCCTGGAGCAAGCAGATGCCCTTGGGCTCTACTAGCATGAGACAGGACATATGAAGATATTACTGGTGCCCGCTCTAGCAATTCGATGATGAACGGGAAGACAGTGATACTGTGATAGACCATTACAAAGCTGTTTTTGATTGGGTTTCAGTTATACAGTGATCCAACACCCATCCCTCCACCAGTGTATATTTCCCAGCACCAGGTTGTGTCCATAGAGGCACAACCTGCCTCCTATGGGAGGCACTTTTCTTTCCTCCCTCCCTCCCTTCCTCCCTCCCTTACTTCCTCCTTTCCCCCCCCATCTTTTTGCAAATCATGGTTTGCAATACCAACACTGATGGGTTATCATGTATATCCCTTTACTTTCAGTACTCTCAGTTCTAGTCTAGTGTTGCTAGCTCCAACTATTACTGTCAAACTGGTCCCTTCTCTATCTTATCTACGTTCTTCCACACACACACATACCTGGTAGATTCCAACCATTGATATGTCTTCCTGGCTCCTGTTTTCTCTGGCCTTGGATATTTGTCTCATACTATTTATTTTTATATCCCACAAATGAATGTAGATGTTCTATACCTGTCCTTTTTACTTCTAATTTCACTCAGTGTTAAACTCTCCATGTTCATCCATTTATAGGCAAATTTCATAACTTTTTCCCAGCAAGTGCATAGTAAGTATTCCATTGTGTAGATATACTGTAGTTTCTTTATCCAGTTGTCTGTTCTCGGGCACTCAGCATTGCAGATGATGTTTCTACTTGTGTTTTGGGTCCCCAGGATATATTCCCAGGAGTGGTATTGCTGGGTCAAATGGGAGCTCAAGTTCTAGGTTTTTTTTGTTTTGTTTTGTTTTTTGTTTTGTTTTTGGGTCATACCCGGCAATGCTCAGGGGTTACTCCTGGCTCTGCACTCAGGAATTACTCCTGGCGGAACTCGGGAACCATATGGGATGCCGGGGTTGAACCCGGGCGGCACAGGCTGGCCACGTGCAAGGCAAATACCCTACCCACTAGGCTATACGCCGGCCCCTCAAGTTCTAGTTTTTTGAGGAATGTCCACATTGTCTTCTAAGAAGTTTGGCCAGTCAGCATTCCCACCACAAGGAATGAGAGACTTTCTCCCCGCATCCATACCAACACTGGTTGTTTTTCTTCTTTTGAATGTGTGCCAGTCTCTGTCATTAAGCATTCTTGTGGAATATACTGTATTGGAGTCTGAGAAATCAGACTGAATAAGGCTTTGCTTTGTTTCCATTTTTTTAATTTTTTGGCTGATTTTTATTTATTTATTTATTTATTTATTTATCTATCTATCTATCTATCTATTTATTTATTTATTTTTTTGCTTTTTGGGTCACACCGGCGGTGCTCAGGGGTTACTCCTGGTTCTGCACTCAGAAATTACTCTTAGGGGCCGGAGCAATAGCCCAGCGGGTAGGGGGGTTGGCCTTGCGCCGCGGCCGGCTCATGCCGGCCCGGTTCATTCCCGGCATCCCATATGGTCCCCCAAGCACCGCCAGGAGTAATTCCTGAGTGCAGAGCCAGGAGAAACCCCTGAGCATTGCCGGGTGTGACCAAAAAAAAAAAAAAAAAAAAAAAAAGAAATTACTCTTGGCGGTGCTCGGGGGACAATATGGGATGCCAGGGATCTAACCCGGCCAGCAACAGGCCGGCCGTGTGCAAGGCAAACACCCTACCACTGGGCTATCACTCCGGCCCTTTTTTTTTTTATTACTTTTTTTTCGGGACCACACCCAGTGCTGCTCAGGGGTTACTCCTGGTTCTACACTTAGGAATTACTCCTGGCAGTGCTCTGGGGATCCTCCTGGGGATGGAACCTGGGCCAGCCATGTGCAAGGCAAATGCACTACCCACTGATTGCTCCAGCACCTTTGTTTCCATTTTGGTTTTGGTTTTATTTTTGAGCCAAACTCGGTAGTGCTCAGGAATTATTCCTGCCTCAGTACTCAACAGTCACTCCCCACTGTACTGTCTCTCCAGCCCCAAGTTCCCATTTTTAGTGTAATTTATTCTAGAGATTATGGTAGAAAATTTAATGTTTTAAAAATATTTTTTGAATTGATAGTTTTTATTTTTGGTTTGTTTGTTTTGGGGCCACACTGGGTGCTGTTTAGGGCTTATTCCTGGCTTTGGTAAGGAATCACTCCTGGTGGGCTGGTAGGATCATATGGATATTGGGGAAAGAATCTGGGTTAGCTGCATGCAAGGCAGATACTCTACCTACAGCACTATTTCTCTGGCCTACTTGATACTTTTTTTTTTATGCTAGGGATTTATTTAATCTTGGGCTTTGCAAAGTTTGTATTCTGCTACTGAGCCATATTCCTGACCCTATGGGAGTCAGGAATCCTAAATAGATTGCTTGAGTAGTAATAAATTAAATAAGTTACTAAATTGATGATCTAAGTGCTTGCTGTCCAAATATGGTTCATTGGCCAATAATATCAAATCTCTGAGCTCATTAGAAATGAGGAATTTCGGGCGGGGAGCGATGGCACAGCGGGTAGGGCGTTTGCCTTGCACGCGCTGACCCGGTTCAATCCCTGACTTCCCATATGGTCTGAGCACCGCCAGGAGCAATTCCTGAGGGCAGAGCCAGGAGTAACCCCTGAGCATCGCTGGGTGTGACTCAAAAAGGAAAAAAAAAAAAAGAAATGAGGAATTTCAGGTTCTATCCTAAGTCGGCTATGCCAGTATCTGCATTTCAACAAGAAAAGCAACTTAATTATATGGAGAGTAAAATTGAGATTCACCAGTTTTGTTAATCATTCTACACTTGATCTTAGCCAAAAGGCCGAGAAGTAATAGTTTTGTTACCATAAAAATTTTATTTAACATTTTTACCTCAGACTGTTTTCCCATTAAAATTTACCTTATGGGACTATATCCTAAATATTATGAAGACTCACTATACCAATAGAGTTAAAAACGTGTACAACTCATACTTCAAAGATCTTATTTAAGGATCTGGGATAGACCATATGCTTTTGTAAAGCCCTGGGTTTGATCACTGACACCACATACCCCAAAACTTAGTATGATAATCTCTTAGAACATTTCTTTTGCTTTTTTTTTTGGGGGGTCACACCAGAGGCGGCTCAGGGTTACTCCTGGCTCTGTACTCAGGAATTACTCCTGGCGTTGCTCAGGGGACCATATGGGGCGCCGGGGATCGAACCTGGGCAGCATGCAAAAGCGCCCTACCGCTGGGCTATTGCTCCGGCCCTCTTTGAACATTTTTAAAGATAAAAATGATAGTTGATGGCAGGAGCGATAGCCCAGCTGGTAGGGCGTTTGCCTTGCACGCCGTTGGCCCATGCCGGCCTGGGTTCGATCCTCAGCGCCCCATATGGTCCCCCGAGCACCGCCAGGAGTAATTCCCTAGTGCAGAAGCCAGGAGAAACCCCTGAGCATTGCTGGGTGTGACCCAAAAAAAAAAACATAAAAGAAAAAGATGGTTGTTTTCATATTCACGTTACCTTTCTGGCTTAGTTGACATACATGAGTAGTTTTGTAAACTGAATGCAAACATTTTTTTTCTTTCTACGTATTTTTTAATTTTACTCATAGTTAATGAGATTCTTTGTTAGAGAGGCCTCTGAGTCTTTCTGTGGTGGTTACTTGATTGTTTTGTCTTCAGTCGCAGTCTAGCAGAAGCTTGTTCAGATGGAGATGTGAATGCTGTTCAGTAAATTGCTAGATGAAGGCAGAAGTGTGAATGAACATACAGAAGAAGGAGAAAGCCTATTGTGTTTGGCTTGTTCAGCAGGTTATTACGAATTAGCACAAGTAAGACAAATAATCTTTAGTGATTAAAATTGTACAGTTTAATGTTTTTATTTTGTCACTAATAAAATTCCATGACATTTTTTTGGTAGAAGCTATAATAGAAACATGGACGAATTATTTTGTGATTTGTACCTAGATGTGATGATTGATTTTTTTTCTGCTACTTACTCAAATTTGTCATTGTGAGTAAGAAAGATAGAAATGATAATATTTAGATTAGTTTGATAAATTATCTAATTCATTAGATAAAGTGATACATAAACTTCTTCAGAAATATTGCACAACTGTAATAAAAATAGTAATTTATACTTATTTTATTCACTACTTTTATGATTTTCCCTGTTACTGAAATGGTCATGTTTATGTCTTATTTCTCTCTCATGAGTAGTTTTACTTTTCTCACTAGATAATACCAAGCATAACTTTTCTTACTAGATAATACCAAGATAACACACTTCAACACTATATAATCTTTCACATTTTATAATAGATTTACTAACATAACTACCTACTTAAAGATTAGTATATGATGATATTGTAAAAAAATATAGCATCTAACCTTATATTTTAAGCAGAGAACATTAGTGTATTTTTCCTGAAAATGATTATTTTTTTTTAATTTTCCTTAACACCACTCTAAAATAACTTCTGGATTTGGTATATTCTAGAAATAGCATTAATAGTAAGAATTGACCTATTTCTGTATATATGTATTTTAAAGGTTTTACTTGCTATGCATGCTAATGTTGAAGATCGAGGGAATAAAGGAGATATAACTCCATTAATGGCAGCATCCAGTGGAGGTTATTTAGATATTGTGAAATTATTACTTCTTCATGATGCAGATGTCAACTCCCAGTCTGCCACAGGTACGTAGATATTGATGTGCTAATTAGGGGATAATAAATTGAAGAGATATCTAGACAGCATAATCATAAATGAATTTCTTCTGTGATAATTTTGTTTCTCTTTCTTAGGAAACACTGCACTTACTTATGCCTGTGCTGGAGGATTTGTTGACATTGTGAAAGTGCTACTCAGTGAAGGAGCAAATATAGAAGATCATAATGAAAATGGACATACTCCCTTAATGGAAGCCGCTAGTGCAGGTCATGTGGAAGTCGCCAGAGTTCTTCTAGATCATGGGGCAGGCATCAACACTCATTCTAATGAATTCAAAGAAAGTGCCCTTACACTTGCATGCTATAAAGGTATTTTATGTACATAGTTTTTTTCATAGCTGCTTGGAATACTTAAGTGTAATTTAAGTTTATATTGCTTATGTTTCCCCTGTCCTGTAAAATGATCTAGCTTATAAGAAATTATATAGAAAATCCATTTAGTCGTTATTTTTTATAGGTTAGTTTCTTTATTAGATTACTTCAGATTGATTCAGATAGCTGTGAAGTCAGCTAAAACTCAGATTTTGAGGGTTTCCATTAACTTGTTTTATATGATTTTTCCCGAACTTTAGATAGTACATGCTGAAATAATCATAATCACACTACATATGCAAAGCCTGAAAAATACAGAATAGCATAAAGAAAAGTAATTTTACAATAACTAGTATTGGCACTGTTATTGCCAATACTAATTGGCAATAAAGACGTAAAAACATATAAGCACTATTTTTATATTCCATTGTGTTTTTAAAATACATTTAACATACATATGAATCATCATACTCTAGGGGGCCAAAGTGATCGCAGCTTGTGGGTAGGTGCTTGTCTTGCACATAGCTAGTCTAGTTTTGATTCTCAGTACCTCATGTGGTCCCCTGAGCCTGCCAGGGGTGAGCCTTGTACACAGAGGCAGAAGTCCTGAGCACCACCCTCCCCCAAGTCATAATACTCTAATATTACAGTTAGCTTATTTTTTTAGCAGTACCTCATGAGCATTTTCCCATCTCATTAGATATTCTCTATTGCAGTTAGGAATAGATTTGTTTGCAAACGCTATAAATCTAAATAGTGACTTGAACAAAAAAAGAAACTTTCTGTTTTACTAAAAATGAGTTGAAGTATAGACTATTTGGAGCTAGTGTGTTTAATTGTTGTCCAGATCTCAGAACTCTCTGCTCTACCCTCCTATTATGTGGTTTCTATCCTCAAGGTGACCTATAAGCCAAGATGGTAGCTCGGGCCCCAGCAATTCACATTCAATGAAGGGTGAAGTGGATATGGACAAAATATGAAGTGAAGTTCCTTCCAATTTAATACCATCTCTGTAAGGAGTTGTCCTAGAAGTTTTGCTTTATGAGCACCCCCCCCACCCTCATACATTTCATTGTTGACATGTAATAGTAAAGAAGGCTGGGAAGTGTAATCTTTTGGTTAGGTACGTTACCACTCAGATAAAATCAGAGTTCTGTTACAGAGAATGAGAAAATGGATATTTAGTAGGGAACCAGCAGTCTCAAATACCAAATACATCAGATAGATGCACTATAATTGCCTATTGTTGGACACTTTGAATTGTTCCCAGATTTTCACAATAATTAAAAACACTGTGATAACATCCTTGTGCAGACATTTTTGCCTAATCTCTGATTATTTCCTTAGGATAAATTCCTGGAAGTGGAATTGCTGGGTCAAAGGGTATGGACATTTTTAAGGCTTTTAATACATACTGACAAACTGCCTTCTAGAAAGGTTGAACCAATATACACTCCCATCAGCAATGTTTGAGAGTGCCCTTTACCCCACCCTACACCCTCACCAACACTGGGTATTATCATTCTCTTTAATATTTGCCATTTTGATAGTAAAAAATGGTGTCTCTTTTTTTTATTTGCATTTGTTTAATAGGAAGGGATTAATATATTTCATTAGTATCACATACATCTTTTTTTAATTACCATTTCACGTCCTTCATTTTTCTGTTGGAGTGTTTGTCATTTTTTTTATTGGTTACTTAAGCTTTCTATGTAGTTTATGTGTCAAGGTAGTTGAAATTATTTTGAATGGAGTATTCTGTGTCTGCTCATTGCCACAGTGAGTTTATGTGTATTATTTCAAGGCTGTTTTTCTGTAGAATATGATTCTAATATAGTTTGCCAGCATTGTATTTGATTGTGTTTTGATTTGATAGTTTATGTAGATTAAATAAAATATTATTGCTTTACTTAGGTACTTTGAATTAAATCAGTCTTTAAAATCTATGACAATGATAAGAGCTTTATTGTTGGTTTTATACAACTCATGGTTTATTATTAAGTGAAAATTAAGTTCTTAAATTTTCAAAAGTCCGAAAAGAAATATTTCCTATTTTAACATTAGTTATTAAATTGATAGTTCTTTAGAAATATAGTTTTAAATTTTGTGGGTTTTTTTTTTTTCCAAAGGTCATTTGGATATGGTTCGCTTTCTGCTTGATGCTGGGGCAGACCAAGAGCACAAAACAGATGAGATGCACACTGCCTTAATGGAGGCTTGCATGGTAATTTTATTGTTTTTATTGTAATTTATATACTGTAGATTTATTCTTTGTCGCTGTTGTTATAAGGGCTACAGATAGTGATGATGTAGACCACCAATGCCATACCTGGTTATACCCAGCAGTACTACTATGTAGAGCCAGGGTTTGAACTCAGGGCCTTAGAGAAAGCATTTACCACCTGAGCACATTCTTGCATGGTAATGTAAAATTGTACTCAAGATTTTATAGCTGTAAAATGTCATATGTTTTAGGACTTTGGAACTGGGCTGTGTTTTTAAAATATTATGAGATAGGTAAATATTTTGAAAGAATATATATTGTCAGAAAGGAAAAGTATACAGTGTTTAAGTTTGATATATCTTTCAATTTAGTATAAAAGGCTAATGTCATTTTATTGACATTATTTGTAGCACGGATTTTTTTTTCTCTTTTTGGAGGGGTCTTTTTTGGGGTGACATCCAGAGATGCTCAGGGTTCTTCCTGGCCCTGAACTCAGGAATTATTTGTGGCGGTGCCTGGTGGACCATATGGGATGCCAAGGATTGAACCCAGCTCTGCTGCTTGCAAGGCAAACACTCTACCGCTCCAGCCTCACTAATAACTTTTTTGAGGAGGTGTCTTATCTAGAAGCGTTTGATGAACATTGTAGTCTGGGAATTGAACCTGGGACTTCTGAATGCAAATTGTATTTGCTTTTTTCGTAATAATTTCTCCTTGCCCTCCCTGCTCATTTTAAAATAGGTGTAAAATGAAGTATTTGTCATTTTTAAGTATGCAGTTCAGTGTAATAAATATTCATACTACTGTGTAACCATCACCACCATTATCTCCATTATCTCTAATACCTGTTAAGCTCATTTCCCAACTTTTTTCCTGACCCTTTCACCCTCCCACCCCCAAGCCTTGCCAGTCAGTATTGTACTTTTTTTTTTTTTTTTTTTTTTTGCTCTTTGGGTCACACCCGGCAATGCTCAGGGGTTACTCCTGGCTCTGCACTCAGGAATTACTCCTGGCGGTGCTCAGGGGACCATATGGGACGCCCGGGGATTGAACCCGGGCGGCACAGACCGGCCGCTGCAAGGCAAACGCCCTACCCGCTGGGCTATCGCTCCAGCCCAGTATTGTACTTTCTTATGTTGACTATTTTACCCCCTTTTTTCAGGGGTGGTGTACTCAAGGCTTACTCCTAACTGTTCAGGGATCATTCTTGACCATACTTGGCAGGGGGCACCATATGCAATGCTGGGGTAATTTTTGTCTACTCTTAAGTACCTCACATTTAAATTTTTTTTTTTTTTTTTTTTTTTTTTTGCTTTTGGGTCACACCCAGCAATGCTCAAGGGTTACTCTTGGCTCTGCACTCAGGAATTACTCCTGGCGGTGCTCGGGGACCATATGGGATGCCGGGATCGAACCCAGGCCGGCACAGACCGGCCGCGTGCAAGGCAAACGCCCTACCTGCTGGGCTATCGCTCTGGCCCCAAAAAAATGTTTTTTTTTACAGTTTGGGTCACATCCAGTGATGCTCAGGGGTTACTCCTGTCTCTGCACTCAGGACTTATAGATTATTCTGGCAGTGCTTGGGGACCATATGGTATGCCAGGGACTGAACCCGTGTTGGCCGGGTGCAAGGCAAACACCCTATACCCTATCCTCTGTACTATCTCTCTAGCCCCAATAATTTCTTTTTTCTTTTTTTTTTTCTTTTTTTGCTTTTTGGGTCACACCCAGCAGTGCTCAGGGGTTACTCCTGGCTCTACACTCAGGATTTACTCCCGGCGGCACTCGGGGGGACCATATGGGATGCCGGGGGAATCAAACCTAGGTCGGCCACTTGCAAGGCAAATGCCTTACCCTCTGTGCTATAGCTCTGGCCCCTAATTTCTTTTTCTAATCAACTAAGATCATTTAGCATAATGTCTTCAATGTTCATATATCACATTTTTCTTTTTTTTGGGGGAGAGGATCAGTGAGTATTCAGTCTGTATCCAGCTGCAGGCAAGGAATGTACTTTTCACTGAGCCACATCTCCAGTCTGTCTATCCATCTCTGTCCATCTATCATCCATTCTCTCCTCCCCCTCTTCCTTTCTCTCTCTCTCTTTCTCTCCTTTCTCCTCCCTCTCCTCTCTCTCCTTCCTTCCTTCCTTCCCTCTCTCCCCCTTCCTCTCTCCCTCCCTCCTCTCCAGACCTGGCTTATTCCTGGCTCTGCACTCAGATCACTCCTGGTAGTATCAGGGGGACCATATGAGGTCGCCAGATGCAAGTGCCCTACCTGCTTATTATCTTTCTGGCCCTATTCTTTGGTATTGTAGATATAAATCAGATTTTCCTTAATTTTTTAGTGACTTGGAAACTGGGTTGAGTTCTTTCGTGCTTTAGCTATTCATTCATTCATTCATTCATTCATTTATTGCTTTTTTTTGTGGGGAGGTCACACCTGGCGATGCTCAGGAGTTACTCCTGGCTCTGCACTCAGGAATTACTCCTGGAGGTGCTCGGGGGACCATATGGGATACCGGGATCGAACCCGGTCAGCCGCATGCAAGGCAAACATTCTACCCATTGTGCTATCACTCTGGCCCCTAGCTATTTATTTTTTTATAACTTTCTTTTTCTTTCTGTTTTTTTTTTTTTTTTTTTTTGGTCAACCCAGCAATGCTCATGGGTTACTCCTGGCTCTGCACTCAGGAATTACTTTTGGTGGTGCTCAGAGTACCATATGAGATGCCGGGATCAAACGTGGGTCAGCCTGTGCCAGGCAAACGCCCCTACCGCTGTGCCATCGCTCCAGCCCATAACTTTCTACTGTATAGTAATCATGTGATCATTTGAGGTGGTTTCTCATTGTACTTTTGAGTCGCAGTTCCTTAATTATAAATAACAGTGAGTATTTTCATATACTCCCTGGACGATTGTATTTTTTTGAGAGGTGGGATTTGCACCACATCCAGCAATGCTTGAGTTACTCCTGCCTCTGCACTCAGGAATTACTTCTGGCAGTGCTTGGGGATTCCAAGGATCGAACCTTGGTCGACTCTGCAAGAGAAAAGTCCTTGCTGTACTATAGCTCCAGCCACCCAGAAGTATGTGTGAAGAAATATTTATTCAGTTCTCTGTCCCTCCGCTCCCTTTTTTTTTTTTTTTTTGGCTCAGGACTTACTCTTGTCTCTGTGCTCAGAATCTCTCCTGGTGGGCTTGGGAGTCATAGGGGATGCTGGGGATCAGACTCAGGTTGGACGTGTGCAAGGCAACTGCCCTACTAGCTCTGCTATTGGTCCAACCCCTTTGAGCTCTTTTCCCAATCCAGGCATTACAAAATTTTATTTTGGTTTTAGAGCCAAAAAACCCAGCCGTTTTAGTGCTCCTACACTACTATCTGAAAATCACAAAAATGTTTTTGCGTGAAAATTGAAAAACTTTCCAAAGAATTTGAAATTAATGGGACTTTTTTCATGTCTATCATTAGGATTTTTATTAACTGCCACACCGGGGCTGGAGCAATAGCACAGCGGGTAGGGCATTTACTTTGCATGTGGCTGACCCAGGTTCGATCCCGGCATCCCATATGGTCCCCCAAGCACCGCCAGGAGTAACTGTTGAGCAACCCCTGAGCATTGCCGGGTGTGACCCAAAAAACAAAAAACTGCCACAACATCTATACAGATGGACCCATAAA
This sequence comes from Cryptotis parvus, assembly GCA_021461705.1. Taxonomy (NCBI): domain Eukaryota; kingdom Metazoa; phylum Chordata; class Mammalia; order Eulipotyphla; family Soricidae; genus Cryptotis; species Cryptotis parvus. The sequence goes on along the minus strand of JAJIBD010016699.1, from coordinate 14,795 downwards.
ATTCTTTACAGATGGATTTTTTTCATCTTTATAAAGTTATTTGCCTTATTGTAGTGATGAGGGAAAATATAAAGTAGTAGTCTACAGGGATTTACCTTGGTGGCATAATCCCAAATTTCAATTACCTCAGAGAATTTGTTGTGCTATTTTTTTGCCAAGCCTTTCTTTCTAACACAATCTCTACACATAAACATGACACCTAAATTTGATGGTGTAGTTATGTGTGATCTGGTAGTAGTATACACATGAATTATTTTGAGCTATTGTGACTGTGGCTTGATTAGGTTTTTGAACTTCAGTGAACATAGAAAATCAGGATTATTTAGAATTATAACTATTACATATCTCTTGAAATGTGGGCTTGCTCAAAACTAAGGTGAATGATTTTTGTAAGGTTTTATATTTATTTATCTATTTGTTTATTTTTTTGTTTATTTAAATACTGCTAGGAGAGCCTTGGACCCATTCCCAGTGATTGATGCGCTGGACTAGTGGTTCAGTGCCAGATCTCAAGGATGTGGTAGTGCCTGGGCCCTGCAGTGCTGGAGACCAACAGTAATGCTAGGGTGACCATATGGTGCCGGCGACTGAACCTGATGTGATACTTTCATTCATTCTAATGCTTGTACTATCTCTTTGACTGACCCCAAAATAGTTGTAATGAAATTTTGATATGTCTCATTTTTTCAGATGAGCTTAATAATTATGTACATTTAAGCGTCATATGTTTTCCTCCTTTTTTGATTCTTCTATATTTTTTCAGTTTAAAAATCTCAAAATTGGGCCTAAAAGAATAGTAATGGTGTTGAGGCTCTTGCCTCATAAGATCCTCTCAATTACAGTCACTGTATATGGTCCCCAGCACTGCCAGGTGTGGTCCCTGAGCACAAAGTCAGAAGTAAACCCTGAGAACTACTAAGTAGGATCCAAAAACTTAAAATAAATACAAAAATAAGCATCTTAAAACAACCAACAAAAATTTCTTCTTGTTTTCTTTGCCTTGAAAATCTACAGGATGGACATGTGGAGGTAGCACGTTTGCTTTTGGATAGTGGTGCTCAAGTGAACATGCCTGCTGACTCATTTGAGTCTCCGTTAACGCTAGCTGCCTGTGGAGGGCACGTTGAATTGGCAGCTCTTCTGATTGAAAGGGGAGCAAATCTTGAAGAAGTTAATGATGAAGGCTACACTCCCCTGATGGAAGCTGCTCGTGAAGGACATGAAGAGATGGTGGCTCTACTTTTAGCACAAGGTAAAGTAGTTTCACTTTAATAAAAAATGAATTTTCTTTGAATTTTTTAATGTCAGTATTAAAAGTTTACTATTAAAGTATCTTTGCATGAAATTATCATAGCAAGAGCCTCAGAACTAGAATAGAGGTAATTATCGTAAGTCAGAACAATCAGTACTCTCAAAAAAAGTCATTGGCAAGTAGTTATATCACTTTTTATGTACTTTTTATTTTGTTTTATACCAGGAGCAAATATAAATGCCCAAACTGAAGAAACCCAAGAAACTGCTCTTACCTTGGCTTGCTGTGGAGGATTTTCTGAAGTTGCTGACTTCCTGATTAAAGCCGGGGCTGATATAGAACTTGGCTGCTCCACCCCTTTGATGGAGGCTTCTCAAGAAGGACACCTGGAGTTGGTTAAATATTTACTGACTGCTGGTATGTGACTTTTACAAATGTTTTTTAGGGTTTAAGGGTGTATGCCCCGAGTACACAAGAACCTGAGTTTGATTTCTAGCACTTCAGAGCCCCACTTAACACCACCAAGTATGACCCGGCACAGTTGGACCTAAGCAGCATCACATTAGCAGCCATAGTATTGAATCCTCCCGCCCAGTTGATCAGTTCTCACTGGGAGTGGCCCCTGGGACTCCTGAATATTGCTTACAAAATCTTTTTTAAAAATGTCTTTTAGGACCAGAGAGCTCAGTGGATTGTAGTGCATGCTTTTACTTTGGCGCCTGGTTTTAACCCCTGAGCATGTTGGGGAATGGTCCAAAATAGACAAAAAGGTGTTTAAGATGAATGTGGTGATAGGGGTGGGGTGGAGGGTGGACTAGGGGACTGGGTTTGGGCTAAAGACATTGCTCAAAGGACTGGAGTACATGTTGAAAGCCAAGGTTGATCCTCCACACTAGTCTCTTGACTGCCAAGTACCAAGCTGGGAGTCCACACCTTGCTGGACTCCAAGCTGGAAGTCCACGCCTAACAGGGACCACAAAGGACCAAGATGGGAGTATGCTTTGCCACTTGTATCACGTACTGTGATGCAAATTTTATTACTAATGATTATTCTTTTGGGGTTTTGGGTGACTTTCAAAGAGTACAGGGTATTTCTTTTTTTTCTTTTTTTTTCACTTGGTGTTCACTCCTGGCCTTGCCAGAGGGACCATATATTGTGCCAAGTATAGTATTGAGGTCAGCCCCATGCAAGGCAAGCACTTATCCTGTGTACTTACTCCCCAGCCCCTTTACCTGGAATTTAAAAATAATTCTTTGGTACCAATAAGCATACAGCAGTTTTCTTGTTTTCCTGTTTTAGAAGTGTTTGTGTCTTTAGTGACTTTTATAATTAGGATTAAATAAGACATGTACAGTAATTTTTTATTAAGAGATATCTTTAATCCCTTTTAATCAGTGAGCTTCCCCATGACCTTTTTATTCTTGAGACTTTGGTAGAAGAAATAGTGTTTTGACCTCCTAGAGTGTCGGGAATGCCGCCGGGGTCCCCGACAGTGTCAGGACAGAAGTTTTCTTCTACCTTCGAGGATGCCGGGAGAATAGATGAAAACTCACGAATCCGGTGCAGTTCCAAAAATGGCTTTTAATAGTACAAAAGCTCTTCCACAGCAATCCAATATAATGAACAAACTTTAGCTCTGGTCGAACTTAAGACCATACAAAAGAGCCTAAGTCTCCCACCAAAGAGAGAGGATCTCACCCGAGCTGAGTCCAACCCAGAAGGAGCAAAAACCCAAAAGCCAAAAACAAAAAGGCCCAAAAGGCAAAAGTGAGGCGTGAAGGGGCCTCAAGTCAGCCCCTAATATACACCAAAGTAATCCAATCGGGAGGGTAATGTCAACAAAGAACTCTAAACAGAGTGTAGTGCCGCACCCTATTGCAGGTATAAACAAAGGTTATGCCAAGGTCTAATCCTTTCTACCAAGATTATCTCTTATGTAAAACACTGGGAGAGAGAGGGCTGATATAAAGTAATACATCTTAACTTCATGAGCTTCATGTAATCTAGATGGTACCCACAAGGTCCTTCTTATTATTATCTGCACCAGGGTGATTCTGAGTATCTTGTTCCGTGTACTGAAAGGGTCACACTTGCCTGCTTAGAGCAAACTAGTATGATCCTTCCTATAGTCTTCCTATAGTCTCAACGTAGCCAGGGTGGTAGTCTCCTGGTAAATTCTAACTGTCCCATGCTGGGTGCAGTGGGTATAAAGAGGGAGCTGTGCCCAATCTAGAAAACATAGAAGTCTTAGTAGATGTATAAGTCAGAAGTTATTCAATCAAGGTGACTTCTGTAACTGCCACACCCTCTAGCAGTGTTTACATAGAAGAGAGGTCTCATTAGAATGAACCTTGGCTTAAATAAGATTAAGCTGGGAGTGGGCAAAACAACAAAGCTCCCAGGTTAGCTAAACCTGTCCTCCAACACTAGAGTGTGGGTTTTGCCTACTGTATCTCCCTTGATTTTTCTCTTCCTTGGATTTACAGTGAAGTTTGATTGAATTTGTGTATGATTGTGACAGGAGAGAAATCAAGGCCTCTTCTAATTTTATTTTATTTTATTTTATTTTATTGCTTTTTGGTCACACCTGGCAATACTCAGGGGTTATTCCTGGCTCTGCACTCAGGAATTACTCCTGGCGGTGCTCGTGGGAACCATATGGGATGCCGGGGATCGAGCGCAGGTCAGCTGTGTGCAAGGCAAACGTCCTACCTGCTGTGCTATTGCTCTGGCCCTAATTTTATTTTTTTGCTTTTTTTGGGGGAGGTGGGGGTGTCACACCAGAGATGCTCAGGGGTTTTTCCTGGCTCTGCACTCAGGAATTACTCCTGGCTGTGCTCGGGGACCATATGGGATGCCGAACCTGGGCCAGCATGGGCCAGCCGCATGCAAGGCAAACACCCTACCCGCTGGACCATCACTCCAGTCCCCCTAATTTTATTTTTAATATAAATCTAATTAGTGCTTATAAAATGGTAAAATGCTAAATTTTATTCTTATTAGCTAGTGTATAGCTATAAAAAGAGACCTTCTTATGTCAACTATTTTGTTATTTTTTGAAATCATGAGAATAGTAGTACAAATATTTGATATTTTCCCTTCATCATTTCAAAATAAATTGGTTTTTAGTGGTAGCCAGTAGAGTGGTTTTTCCTTTGTTTTTTGACTTGAGCATCACTTTGAACATGTTTTTGGTTTTTTGATCAGACCCTTTGGTGTTCAGGGACTCTAGCTCTAGTATTTAGGATTCCTGATTGTGCCAGGTGGACCATGTGCTTCTGAGAGATCACATCCAGGCCTCCCCTTGCAAAAGAGCTATTTCTTTGACCCATTTTGCACTTTTGATTTCCATTGGAATATAGTTTTTACTCCAGCACAATCCTCTTAATTTTAACAGTTTCATCTGATAAGTTTTATCTGATAAGTTTAATATGTCAAGTCATCAGATTTATCTGATAAGTTTTATCACAAAATAGAATTATCTGATACAATTTTACATTCACAACGTAAATATATGATTTTCTTTGATTGTATTGCTAGGTGCTAATGTCCATGCTACAACAGCAACTGGAGACACAGCCTTAACCTATGCTTGTGAAAATGGACATACAGATGTTGCAGATGTTTTACTTCAAGCTGGCGCCGATTTAGTAAGACACTTTTAATTTCAAATATTTCATGTGAATGTTAATACTCATTTGTTTTCAACACTTGAAAAGCAAGTGTTGAAGATCAATAGTTTTCATACTCATATAAAATTTAAAACTAACTTGGCTGCTTGTTTCAGTCATTGCATTTATTAAATGTATTTTAAAAATAGTTTTGTAGGGCATATAAGTTCTTATTTTAGGTAAATTTGTATTCTTACTCTTCCCAACCCCAGTTGACACTCCTGTGCTAGTTATAAATTTACTCTTTGTTAGACATATAAAGTCAACAATACTTAGAATATCGTTATCTTAAGTCACTTTGAGTAATTTCTTTGTTTTCCTTTTTCTTTTTCTTTCTTTTCTTTTTTATTTTTTTTCTATTTGGGTCACACCTGGCAATGCTCAGGGTTTCTCCTGGTTCTGCACTTAGGAATTACTCCTAAGCGGTGCTCGGGGGGACCATATGGGATGCCGAGGATTGAACCCGGGGCGGCAGGGCCGGCCACGTGCAAGGCAAACACCCTACCTGCTGGGCTATCACTCTGGCCCCATTTTCTTTTCTTTCTTTTTTTTTTTTTTTTTAAATTTTTGGGGCCATACCTGGTAATCTCAAGGGCTAGAGCTGACTTTGCACTCAGGAATCACTCCTGATGTGGAATACCAGAATCCAATCTGACAAACTTACCCTTTGTACTATTTCTCAGCTCATTGAATGACTTCTTTTGTTTCCTTCATAAGTCTTAAAAAAGAAAAGTTACTATCATTTTAACAAAATTATTGTAGCCTCTTTCTTTTTCTTGTCTTTAATATTGTCTCTTTGCTTTTTTAAAATTTCACTTTATATAGCAAGTTTGTGTATATGATTATTCTTAAAACTATGGTAAATTTTAAGTAATGCTCAACCTAAAGATTTAGGCTTCTTGGGGCTGGAGTGATAGTGAGTAGGGTATTTATTTTGTATGCAGCCGACCAAGGTTTGCACCTCATGTGAACCATGAGTAATTCCTGAGTGTAAACCCAGGATTAACTCCTGAGCACCAATGGCTGTGATCTAAAAATAAAAGCAAACCGAAAAAAAACAATTTATGCTTCTTAATGAGATGTATGCTTTCACTAGTTTTTATATTGTGAAGGTACTTTAAATTGCTTTTTGGATTTTCTTTCAGCGTTTTCATATATCTGTATAATCATTATCAGACATAGATCTAATGTCATAGAGATTTACTTTATTTCAGTTACATAGAAAAAAATGTGAAAGTATTAGGGCCAGAGCCTACCATAGAGGGTAGGGCGTTTGCCTTGCACACGGCCAACCCCAGTTGATCCCGGCATCCCATATGGTCCCCAGGCACTGCCAGGAGTAATTCCTGAGCAAAGAGCCAGGGTAACCCCCTGAGTGTGGCGGGTGTGACCAAAAAAGCAAAAAAAAAAAAAAAAAAAGTATTGACTTCATAATATTTATTTTTTTCTGCTTTTTGTGGGTCATACCTGGCAAAAGCCCTACCCGCTGGACTATCACTCTGTCCCCATAATCTTTTTATATGGGAGATATTCCCAAATAGTTGCCTGAGAATATTGTTGGAAAAGTTACTGACTGGAATAAACATACACTTATTGTATGATTATGCTATTTATTATCATTTCTGTTGATAGTATTGTAATAATCTATGCTAGCATTGTATTTGATAACTCTAGTATTGATTTTCACTAGTCAGCATCTGTCCCATCACTCTGAATTTCTAAGAGTTGTACAGTTTTGCTTAAGACTTATGTCAGATGGACTGGAGAGATAATACAGTGGGTACAACAATTGGCTTACACAAGATAGGCCTGGGAAGGATTCTTGGCACCTGAGAACTGCTGGGCGTTTCCCTAAAACCAAAAAAAGGGGAAAAGAATATGTCAGAGCCAGGACGAAAAACTCAAAAATGTTGGAGCTCATACTTTGCATGTGAGAGAACTGGATTTGATCTCTGATCCCCTGAGTACAAAGCCAGAAGTAGCCTGTTGGCACAGTTAGGTCTGGCTCCAAAACAAAACTATAACAGATGTGTTAAGGAGCTCTCGTTCTGTCTGTCTTTTTTTCTGTTTCTCTTTTACTTTTTTGTGTGTAGTTTCTCTGGCTCATACATTAAAATTAAGAATTGAAATATTTCATCACTTAAAGTAAAAACTAGAGCTAGAGCTTAAAAGCTTAAATGCTATAAAAGCTTATCCTTTGAAATTTTCTTTGGGTCAAACCTGGTGATGCTCAGGGGTTACTCCTGGCAGTGCTTGGAGGACATTATGGGATGTTGGGGAGCAAACCTGTGTTGGCCACATGCAGGACAAATGTCTTACCCACTGTACTATTCTTCCCAGCCCCATCCTTTGAATTCTTAGCTAAATTCTGTCCTTTTCTACAGAAGTCACTTTCTTGGCTCTTCTGAATATAATTAATTGAAGGAGGAATTATTAAATGCACTCACTTAATACATTGTTTATTAAATGTATTATAGAACCTTATTTTAACTAAAGCTATTATCAAATATTTTAAATGTCTTATTTTGATGATTTTTTGGAATTGGTAACAGTATATGATTCTAGTAAACAGTATGTGATTCCTTAGAAAAATTGCATTAATTGAATATATAAATTTGTATTTACCACATTTTTACATTCAAAATATAACAATAAAAGTGTCTCTAGTATATTTAATTACGAAGATAATACTGTTACTCTAATTTCCCTTTTACAGTAGTTCATGTATTGTTTTAACTTGTAAAAACTATTTCCTTATTGATGCTTTTTGTCTTATGTAGAGAAAAATATTAGTTCTAAAATCGTTTTCTTGATTACAAAAAGTACTTTTCTTTATTTAAAATATGAAAATTATGGCAAATTACAGTAAGTTTAATATTTAGAATGTATAAATCTTAAAAAGTCAGCTTACTGGATCTAGAATGATGTTATAGCAGGTGAGGTGCTTACCTTGCATGCTGCCAACCCAGAGTCCAATCGGCAGACCACTTAAAGAACCTCAAGCCCCACCAAGAGTTAGTTATCTTGAGCTTAGAGTCAGGAGTTCTGGTGGTGCTTGGGGAACCGTAGTGGGGTGCTGGGGATGAAACGCAGCTTTGCTGTAGGCAAGGGAAACTCCCTACTCACTGTCCCATCTCTCCAGCTCCTGCTGCTCTTTATTATTATTATTATTATTATTGTTATTATTATTTTTGCTTTTTGGGTCACACCCGAGAATGCTCATGGGTTACTCCTGACTCTGCACTCAGGAATTACTCCTGGCAGTGCTTGGGGGGGCCATATGGGATGCCTGGGATCGAACCAGCTCGGCCACATGCAAGGTAAACGCCCTCCCCACTGTGCTGTCGCTCCGACCCCTCAGAGTCTATTTTGGACTAAAATAATTTCCTCCAATAGTTTGCAGATAGAAAACTCTCTGCTTTCATCAAACGGAATGCAGAAATAGTGATGTTATTTTGGTATCTCTAGCTGTCTTCTTCATATCTAGGTTTGCTAGTTCTTTAAATTAAATAGATATTTTTTGGTGGGATGGTTGAGAACCTACAATTTGAAGGAACTTTTTTTTTGGTCCTTATCTTTATGTAAGGATGTACAAGCAAACTTTCAGATTTTGAGGTTTTTGTTTGTTTACTTTTTGTGCCACACAGTGATACCCAGGGGTTACTCCTGACTCTACACTGCTCAGGGGCCCATATGGGATGCGGGGATCGAACCTGGGTTGGCCACATACAAGGCAAATGCCCTAGCCGCTGAGTTATCGCTCTGGCCCCCCCTGCTCCCTCTGTTTTTCAGGTATTCTGTACTAGGACAGGAATGTAGTACAGTGGTAGAACACTGACCTTGTATGTGAATTATTGGAATCAGTCCATGGCACCAGAAAAGAAAAAATATATTGTTGGTACCAAAATAGGATATAAATTACGGTTTTTAAAGATGCACCTATTTCATTCTTCCTTTTTTTAAAAAAAAGCTAAAGAGACTATTTTCATTTTCTGGTTGTTTTTGAGCCATACCTAGCAATACTTGGGTTACTCCCAGCTGGACACTCAAAATTACTCCTGGCAGTGCTCAGAGGAGCAAATGGGGTGAATGTTGGGAATTGAACCTGGCCCAGCTACTTGCAAGCCAAGCACCTTAGCCACTGTACTGTCACCTTGACCCCCATTTGGTTTTCTTGTATTGCTTGTATTGCTTTCTAAGACAAAATTTAGAGACTTTAAGGATACCATATAGTTTGTTTGTTTTTTTTAGGTTAAGAATATTGACTAGAGGGGCCGGAGTGATAGTCTAGCGGGTAGAGCATTTGTCTTGCACGCAGCCGGCCTGTGCTGGCCCGCTTTTGATCCCCGGCATCCCATATGGTCCCCGGGAACCTGCCAGGAGAAACCCCTGAGCATTGCCTGGTGTGACCCAAAAAAGCAAAAAAAAAAAAATTGACTAGAGACTTTTAATTTTATTTGTTTGTTTGTTTGTTTGTTTGTTTGCTTTTTGGGTACACCCAGCAATGCTCAGGCGTTACTCCTGGCTCTGCACTCAGGAATTACTCCTGATGGTGCTCCGGGGGACCATATGGGATGCCAGGATCGAACCCTGGCCGGCACGCGCCTGCCGCGTGCAAGCCAAATACCCTACCGGCTGGGCTATTGCTCTGGCCCCAAGACTTTTAATTTATATGTAGATGTAGATAATAGAGCTATCTAACTTCCTAGCAGTTGCTTAAGATTTTGGATATGTTCAACATATCTATTTGCTTATTTACTTATTCGCCTACTTATCTCTCGATCTATCTATCTATCTATCTATCTATCTGTCTGTCTGTCTGTCTGTCTGTCTGTCTGTCTGTCTGTCTGTCTGTCTGTCTGTCTACCCACCCATCTATTTATTCATTCATTATTTCATTCATTCATTCACTCATGTATTAATTTTTTTGTTTGTTTGTTTATTGCTTTTTGGGTCATACCCAGCAATGCTCAGGGTTTACTCCTGGCTCTGCACTCAGGAATTATTCCTGGCGGTGCTTAAGGGACCATATATATGGGATCCCGGGATCGAACCTGGGTTGGCCACTTGCAAGGTAAAAACCTTATCCGCTGGACTATCACTCCAGCCCCTGTCTAACAAATTCATTCATTCATCCATTTAATTATCCATTTATTTGTCTGTTTATTCATTTATTCATTCACTCATTTATTTATCTATTTATTCATCTGTTTTCCTATTTAGCTACTCCTCTATTTATTTACTTACTTATTTACTTATTTATTTAGTTAGCTTTAAGGGTCACACCTGGCGATGCTCAGGGGTTACTCCTGGCTTTACACTCAGGAATTACTCCTGGCTGAGTTTGGCGGACCATACGGGATTCTAGGAATTGAACCCGGGGTCTGGCCACATGCAAGGCAAACACCCTACCCGCTGGACTATGACATTTTTTAATTTTTTTTTTCCTTTTTTGGGTCACACCCACCAATGCTCAGGATTACTCCTAGCTCTGCGCTCAGGAATCACTCCTGGCACTGCCTGGGGACTATATGGGATGCCCGAATCGAACCCGGGTAGGCTACATGCAAGGCAAACACCCTACCTGCTGGACTATCGCTCCGGGCCCCCCCACCCCTATTTAAATTTTTAATAGGTTATTTAAAACATACTTTTTGAAAATACAGAGTAGATGAAATAAAGTTGTCTGTTAATTTTAAAATTCAAGTAAAAATATGCAGACTCAAACATAATCCCTATCTTCCTGCTATTTGTTTTGCATCTACTATTTCCATTGTAACATGAATCAGTGTATACAAAAATAAAGATTATTCCTAGGGGCCAGAGAGATTGTACAATGGACAAGGCATCCAGTCTCCTCGCAGGTCTAGTATCTGGCATTCTGTATGTTCTCTTGAGTACCTCTGGGAGTGGCTCCCCCAAAAAAGATTATTCCTTATGTTATCTTTTTCTGAGCAGCATTGTATTTTTTTGTTCATTGGGCCTAGATTTTTTTTTTTTGGGGGTGTCACACCCGGCGATGCTCAGGGCTTTCTCCTGGCTCTGCACTCAGGAATTACTCCTGGCGGTGCTGGGGGGACCGTATGGGATGCCAGGGATCGAACCCAGGCCGGCATGGGCCGGCCGCGTCAAGGCAAACGCCCTACCTACTGGACTATCGTTCCAGCCCCTAGTGTTTTTAATTAATATGTTTATAATTATGATATAAAGCATTGTAAGAAAGTTTGTGTTAAAGCACACTAACATTCTGTGATACTTAAAATTAAAAAGGTATATATATGTGTATATATGTGTGTGTGTGTATATATATACATGCATACATATATATATACAAAATATACATACATATATACATACATACACACACATATATAAAACCTGGCTCTAAAAAAGCTACTTAATCTTTTTTATCTGAAAAATATTTTTATAGGGGATAGAGTGATATATAGATTTTATACAAGTCATTTATCCTCTTTTTGTTTTTTGAGAATAAAAGGCCCCAAGCTAAGAAAATTTAAAACAGCTGATTTAAAGAACAAGGTGTTAGGGTCTGGTGAGATGGTACAGCAGGGAAAGCATTTGCCTTGCTTACTGAAGGCTGTGTTCCCAAGTTTGAAAACTGGGCCAGTGGTGGTATATAGCCTAAGAGGATCCTGACTCCCATAGAGTTAATAGATATAAAGTGCTTATCCCGCTTTGCCTATTCAGAGTAAGACTCAGGATTATTATTCCTTGGATTTGTCCTTCATGTTCCAGGAATAAAGCAATGTGAAAAGGATTGGGGGTTGACTCAACATTATTAGCACATATTAATTTCATTTTGGGCCCTGCTAGTGCTATGGGTTAAAATGAGAATATAGTCTCACTATTGATGATGAACCAATAGTGAATAGTGAGACTATGTTCATCAATAAATGCTTCATTTAGAGGTGACTACAAGAGTATGCCACCCACACACGACAAGCCTGGCAAGCTGCTTGTGTCGTATTTGATATGCCAAATACCAGTAACATTTATATTGGGTCATTCTCATGACCTAATATAATGGTTTGAGGCTCTTTATGTTCCTGGAGCAAGCGGATGCCTTTGGGTTCTACTAGCATGATACAGGACATATGGAGATATTACTGGTGCCCGCTCTAGCAAATAGATGATAAACGGGAAGATAGTGATAGTGATAGTGATAGAGTGATAGCACGATTGGTAGGGCGTTTGCCTTGCACACTACCAACCTGGGTTCGATCCCCAGTATCCCATATGGTCCCCCCAAGCACTGCTAGGAGTAATTCAGTGCAGAACCTGGAGTAACCCCTGAGCATTGCTGGGTGTGACCCCAAAACTAATATACTTTTATATTTTTTTATTTATTTATATTTATATAGTCAGAGACAGTTCAGGAGTTAAACCTTTGCCTTGCATGAATCAGACCCCAGCATCACATATAGTCTGAGCATGGATCCAAAAGTAGCCCATACTGCTGGGTGTGACTCCAAAACAAAAAATTAAGTAACTTCACAAGGCTCAACCAAGAAGATTTGGAATACCTGAACAGACTAATCATGTCAAGGAAATTGAAACACTAATCAAAAGTCTCCCAAAACTAAAAGCCCAGGCCCAGATGGATTCACTAGTAAGTTTTTCGAAGCCTTTAAATAGTGCCTAATATTGGGAGAATTAAAATTGTCAAAATACTATTACTCCCTAGGCGTTGTACAGATTTAATGCCATCCCTATAAGGATACCCATGACATTCTTCAAAGAAATTCACCAAACACTCCTGAAATTCGTATGGAATAATAACCCCCCCACACATCACTGTATCACACTATCTTCCCGTTCATCATCGATTTGCTCGAGCGGGACCCCAGTAACATCTCCATATGTCCTGTCTCATGCTAGTAGAGCCCAAGGGCATCTGCTTGCTCCACGAACATAAAGAGCCTCAATCCATTCCGGGAATGAGGTCTATAATTGTTACTGGTATTTGGCATATCAAATACAACACAGGTAGCTTGCCAGGCTCTGCCGTGCAGGTAGCATACTCTTGTAGTCATCTCTAAGTCCAGCATTTATTGATGAACTGCGCGAGCCGGGCTGTGATAGGCTGGTCTGCTGGATGGAGTTCTGACGAGAGAGAAGTCTGGATGTGGAAAATGGAGGCCCTCATGGAGTTGGGCGTCGTCTGGCTTGTTTCAAGGCTCTGCTGGGGTGGCAGGCCAGGGCTACAACCAGCCATCCCTCCCTGGGCGCCTCGTGAGCGGCTGGGCACAGGGAGAGCAAGCAGCAGCTCTGCCCCATGTCTGTGAGTCTCTGGACCGGCATACCTGAACCGTATTTAAAAACGACTGCTGCAGGGTGGAACTCGATGAGCCGGGCTGTGATAGGCTGGTCTGCTGGGTAGACTTCTGACGAGAGAGAAGTCCGGATGTGGAAAATGGAGGCCCTCATGGAGTGGGGGGTCATCTGGCTTGTTGCAAGGCTCTGCTGGGGTGGCAGGCCAGGACTAGAACCCGCCATCCCTCCTGGGCACCTTGTGAGCGGCTGGGCACAGGAAGAGCAAGTAGCAGCTCTGCTCCCATGTCTGTCTCTAACCCCCCACATAGCTAAAGCAATCCTTGGGGGAAAAAAGAAGATGGGACGCATCACCTTTCCCAACTTCAACCTGTACTACAAGACAGTAGTAATGAAAACAGTGTGGTATTGGAATAAAAACAGACCTGTGGACCTACGGAATAGAGTTGAGTATCCTGACACCCATCCTCAAACACATGATCATTTAATCTTTGATAAAGATGCAAAGAGCCCGAAATGGAGCAAGTTAAGCCTTTTCAACAAGTGGTGCTGGGAAAACTGGGAGCTACATGTAAAAAAAATTAATTTGGAACTCTGTCTAACACCATGCACAAAAATCAGATCAGGATGGATTAAAGATCTCCATATCAGACCTGAATCCATAAAGTATGTTGAATAAAATATAGGAAAAACCCTCCATGACATTGAAGCTAAAGGCATCTTCAAAGGTGAACCACCACTAATGAAGCAACTAGAAGCAAAGATAAACATATGGGACTACATGAAACTAAAATGCTTCTGCACCTCAAAAGAAACAGTGACCAAGATACAAAGACAGTCCACAGAATGGGAAAAAACATTCACCCAATACCCATCTGATAAGAGGTTAATATCCAGGATATAGCAGGCACTGGTAGAACTTTACAAGAAAACAGCCAACCCCATCAAATTATGGGGAGAAGAAATGAACAGAAACTTCAACAAAGGAAGAAATTCGAATGGCCAAAAGACATACGAAAAAAATGCTCATCATCATTAATCATTACCATTAATCATTAATGTGAAGGAATGGGAATGAAGATAGACGGTCGGCAACTACATCACCTCCACTTCGCTGATGACATCGTTCTAGTAACACCAAACATTAGCCAAGTGGCACAAATGCAGAAATGACTTCGACCAAGAATCTGGAAAGATAGGTCTACAACTGAATCTCAGCAAAACTATGTTCATGAAAAATGAACTGGTTCCAGAGGCCCCATTCACTCTCAATGGAACAAACATCTCTGAATGTAGCAGTTATGTGTACCTAGGTCGAGAAGTCAACATGATGAATAACCTAAAACCTGAGCTGCTCAGGAGGAAGAGAGCAGCCTGAAATGCCTTCAAGAGCGTCAGAGAAATTGCTAAAAGGACAAAAAGAACCTCCAGCTCTGGTTACATCTCTTTGACTCCACTATTCTCCCTGCATTAACCTACGCCTCAGAGACCTGGGCCCTACGAAAGCAGGATGAGAATGCTATTCGGGTCTCCCAAAGAGGAATCGAAAGAGCTATGCTTGGAATATCATGCCTCACTC
>JAJIBD010016698.1:0-29233 GCA_021461705.1 Cryptotis parvus | reverse complement strand
CCTCCTCCTATAGGTATGTAGTTTGTTTGCATTCCTTTTCAGCTCACTGTTCACATGCCAAATAGCCAGACTTTTGAGAGATGCCCTGTCTCTGTCTTTCTTTCAGTACTAAATTCTGACTCCTTTTCACTCCTTCTAGCCCTATTGCCTGGGTCCTCTCCCCTGAGTGCTCATTTCCTCTCATTCATGCCCTCTCCTCCCTTTGGATCTTCTCATATTTTGGGGAAGGGTTTGGGAGCCCAATCCAGCAGTGCTCAGGGCTCACTCTGGCTCTGTGCTCAGGATCACTCCTGTGGAGCTCAAGGGACCATATGAGGTACCAGCAACAAACGAGTTGGCCTTATATAGGCAAGTGCCTTAACCCCTGTCCTAACTGTCCTTCCTTTGTGGGTTTCAATGCCAATCCAATGGAGCTATTTCCAGGCTTGAACCTTTACCTTATCCCCTCCCCCAGAATTTTTTTTCCGATTTAATTTTATTTTATTATTTCCCCCCCAAATATTATTACACCATTTTAGACATACAATTGAAAGATGCTCATGCAGAGTTTTGGTTCTACAGTGTTCCAGCACCCATCCCTCCACCCAAACCCATCTCCCATCACCAATGTCCCTACCTCCCTCCCCCTCCCACACCTCAACTACTTGGCAGGTTCTGTATGTCATTTCTCTCCTCTTTATCTCTCCCTCCCGCCAAACTTTCCTGCTCTTTGTGGAATGCAGTGCATTAAAAGACATTAGTTTCCACTATTTTAATGGACCGCGCGACCTGGGCTAGAACTGGTTTTGTTCTGTTAATCTGGTCGTGAGGCAGTTTCCCAGCGTCCGGACAGCGAAAATGGTGGCTAGTGTGATGGGCGAGACTCACCCGGCTGCTTCCGGGGACCCCCAGAGGTGACGGGCCCACTCCCAAAACCCGTCTGCCCTCCTGGGGTCCTCTATTCAGCTGGGCCTGGAGCGAGCCGAGTTCCAGCCTCCCCAGCCGCTTGTAAGCCCCCCTCCCCAGAATTATCCTGACAGTTTCTGTACTGTTGCTCTTTTCCCTGATTTTTCCCTTTTCTTGAAAGTGCTGGGGGTGGAACCCCAACTCCTCACTCTTTCTCTTCACCTTCCCTTCTTTGTTGTTGCTGCAATGATGACCAACTGTTATAACACGTTTAGTTGTGGTGCTCGCCAGAAGTCCACAATCATTTTTTTTCTCTTTTTGGGTCACACCTGGCAACACTCAGGGGTTACTCCTGGCTCTTCACTCAGGAATCACACCTGGCAGTGTTCGGGAACCATATGGGATTCCTGGTATTGAACCCGGGTCGGCCACATGCAAGGCAAATGCCCTCTCTGCTGTGCTATCACTCTGGCCCCCACACACCATGTTGTAACACTCACATATTAATTGGGGAATTGGCAAAGGTTCCACCTTCAAGGAGTGCTGACTACATACATGCTTGTCAACAGCTGCCATCCTGCCGTTGTGCTCACATGCATTCTGGGCTGTAGTGCTCACTAGGGTTGCTGTGGTCCCTCAGGGATCCTATTTCTTTAGTTTCAGTTCCACACACATAGATAAGGCTATAATGCAACCAGACACTGCTTAAGAGGCCAGCGGGGAGCACAGATGGCAGAAATGCCCGGCTGCCAGGCGCAAATAGCAGAGGAGCCTGGGCAGCACTGCCCAAACATGGAGGTATTGGCGGAATGAACACAATGTCCAATTTGCAAGTCTAGTGTTTCTAAGCCATAGAGTTGTGTCTCATGCTTTCTCCCCTGCATGTTCTTAGGGCCTTAACTCTATCAGCTCCTCTCCTTGGAGTGAAATAGATATCCTCAGACATTAGCCCACCTGGTCCTTGTCATTAGTCTCAGCTTACACAAAACCTCCTCTGGAGGTCTTCTGTGATGGCCCAGATGATGTCAGCTTCTTCAGCATCACATTTCTCTGAAGAAGGATCTCACTTACCTGTGGTGTAGAGAAACAAGTCAAGGACATGGGTGCTGTCCCTCAATAACAAACCCTGGACTAGGTTACAGACCTGAGAGGGGCGGGGTTTTGGAGGATGAGGGGTTACGTAGGCAGAGGGTCTGGTGTGCATGGGGGGTGCTAAGATAAATAACAGAATGCACTGAACCCAAACTGTCAATCAACAAATAATGGGGGACAGGAGGGAGGAAAGTCAGTCTGGCGGCGACATAGGCATGGGTGGAGGGTCATGGCACTTCCGTGGCAGGAGTGTAGTAACAACTTTTACATTAATATCATAAACTTGGACACTCTTTTAGGATTGGTTTTGGTGGGCTTTTTTTTCTTTGTCTGTTTATTTTGATTTGAGGCCCAAACCAGTGATGCTCAGGGTTATTTCTGGTTTTGCAGTCAGGAATCACTCCTGGTGTTGCTCAGGAGAACCGTATGGGATGCTAGGGATCAAACCCTGTGTTGGCTGTGTGCAAGGCAAACACCCTACCCAGTATGCTACCAATCCAGCTCCTGAACACTCTTTTAATCCTATTAGCTCAACAATAATTTTTTAAACATTAGAACGATGGGACCAGAGTGATAGAGGGAAACCAGAGGCCTTACCAAGACCCTTTTATAAAGGAAGACAGGAGGGGGAATCTAAAATAGAAAAACTGACTAAAAATAATAAAAATAAACCACATAGTTAAAATAATTAGAACTAAAATAAACATTAGGGGCTGGAGCGATAGCCCAGCGGGTAGGGTGTTTGCCTTGCACGCGACTGGCCCATGCCGGCCCGGGTAAATCCCTGGCATCCCATATGGTCCCCCAAGCACCGCCAGGAGTGATTCCTGAGTGCAGAGCCAGGAGAAACCCTGAGCATTGCCGGGTGTGACCCAAAAAGCAAATAAAATAAAATTAAATTAAAATAAACATTAAAATGAATAAACTTTCTCTTGGTGTGGGGACATGTATGGTGGTACACGGGGATTAATCCTGGAGGAGTTCAGAGACTCGTATGCGGTGCCAGGGATCAAACTTGGGTCAACCACATACAGGCAAACACCCTACCCACTGTACTATCGCTCTGGCCCCAGAAAGGAGTTTTTAAGGGTATTGAGGTCATGGGTCAGAGGGCTGAGGACCAGGAGTTCCACGCTACACTTTCATCATATCAACTTGATTGGTAGACTCATTCTCTGTACTTGATTCCCTGTAGATGGCAGGACTCCAGATGTTATGACTTCAGATTCTCAAAACAAAATCTAGAAAAAAAGATTGCACGTCAAACAACCTATTACCAGTAAATTGCCATAGCGAGGGGGTTGTGCTCAGGGGAGAGGTCAGTTAAATGACTCTTGGGTAGGAATGTGGGTCTATAGCTTAAGTCAGGGAAAGCAAGATGGAGTTGCTACTGTCAAGACTTGTTCATTAACTAAGAAAGTTTCCAATTCTTGCTGTTCTTTTAACACATATCTAATTTTTGTTTAAAACTTTTCTGATAACTGTAATTGTTTCGAATATCATTTTCAGCACTCTGAAAGTTCACAAACATGCAGAATGAAGTACAGCATGAAGGTTGACAATCTCACTGAGAGGTAGAGCACATGCTTTGCATTTGTGAGGCCCAGGCCGCAAAAAACAGGCAGCCTGAATCCTGGCCCCCGACTACCATGCTCTGCAGTCTCTGACCTTTTCTCTTAGACTATGAAACAGGGATAAAAGTAAAGCAAAGAGTATTCCTATAAATGCTCCTCGAATTAAGAATCGCTCTGCCTCTAAGGAAAGCCCACTATATCGTCTTTGGAGTGTAGACAGGTGTTTCTAACTACAGTCTAATTACTAGGTCATTCTTGGTATTCAGAATTCATTAGCTGTCTGCTGCCCACTAATAGTTTACCCATCGCCCAGGGTGAATATGGGGATCAAGCTAGTAATATCACTCACTTCCAGTGCAGATCAGAAAGTATTGCTATTGTGATCATCCATGAGCATACTCAGACCCTGTAGTACAAAACTTCTTTTGCTGTTTGTTTGCTTATTTTTGTTTTAGGGTCACACACCTGTGCTCAGGGATTATTCCTGTAGTTATGTGGTGCTGAGCATCAAACCAGCATCAACCATGTGCAAGACAAGTGACTTAACCTCTGTACTATCTTTCTGGCCTTCTCTTTTCAAGTTTATTTTATATGCTGAAGATCTTCAACTTACTTATCCTGCTCAAAAGAGAAGAGAAACAAATTGCCATGCTGCCAGCTCTGTGCTGCTTCTAAAAACAGTGCTGCTTAGATTATTCTAGAGGCCCAGTAAGTTCATTAGAAATGACATTTTTCTTGGAGAGCTGGTCTCCAGCTGACAAAGTGCCCTCAAGAGCACTTGTGATTTTTGCAGTTATCTAGAGTGGCCATTTCAGTCACCAGGGACCTTGGGAGTGAATGAGCAAACCCGCTAAGCGTGAGGTAAGTCCATGTGAGGGTTTAAGATTTATTATTATTTTTAAATTAAAAAATGATTCCCCCCTTCCCTTTTTTTTTTTTCTTTTGGGTCACACCTGGCGATGCTCAGGGGTTTCTCCTGGCTCTGCACTCAGGAATTACTCCTGGCGGTGCTCGGGGACCATATGGGATGCCAGGATTCGAACCCGGGCCGGGCACACGGGCCGGCACAGGCCGGCCGCGTGCAAGGCAAACGCCCTACCCGCTGGGCTATCGCTCCAGCCCCCCTCCCTTTCTTATACTGATGCTGTTTCAGAGATTCTGTATACTGGTTGCAGCCCTTACATGCTCAGTTGTGGTGTCCGCTGGGGCTGCGTGCTCTAGTGGCGGTGCTCGGTTGTGGTGTCCGCGGGCCCGCGTGCTCTAGTGGTGGTGTCTGTACAGATACTCGCCAGAGGTCGCGCTTCGTTTTACTGCAATGCGCACACACGTTTTGGCTGCAGTGCTGACCGCAGGGGCTGCACAGCACTCCCATAATGCTTTCTGGAGGAGCTCTCATTCCTGGCCACCGTGCTCACAGTCTATGGTTTGTGCTGCTTGCACACACTAGGTTATATGCCGGGCATTGTACACTCAGTTGTGATGCCAGGGGCCTCAGATAACAGACACTCTGGAATAGGGCTCAGAGTACAGGGTCAGCACTGAAGACCAAACTCATGGACCCACCCCTTGCAAGGCAGGTAGTTTTAGCCAGCGAGTCTCTGCTTTGTGATTTTTTTCTTCAGGATTCTATTTCCTACAGCCAGGCACCCCAACAGAAATTAAAACAGCTGATTGCCTGTTTTAAGTTCAACTCCCCTTGCACTTTCTATTTATCTTCCCTGGTTAATTTTCCCCAAGTATGTCATTCCAAAGTGTCGGGGCGCTCCGCCGGGTCCCGACAGTGCCGGGAAGCGAGTTCCCTTCTACCTCCGAAGCCGGCGAGGAATGGATGAACACTCAGGAATCCAATACAGTTTTAAAAGGCTTTACTTATCACAGGTTCAGGCATACAAATCAGCAAAAGGAAAAACCCGATGCTTAGGATTCCAGGCTAGAACCCCAGCCACATGTAGGCCAAGATGGCGACCACCACGTGTAAAACTTCCAAGGGGAATAAACGCTCACAAGGCGAGATCCCACCGGGAAGAAGACCGGGAGAGCAGGAACCGGCTAGTTTATACCCCCCCCCAACTCAGACCTTCCTCCCATTGTTATGGAAAGCAGGGAGGGTCCAATGCCCTCAGGTAATCCCTCCCTGCATCTCACCTAGGGCCTTTACTGTGCTAATGTTTTGAGCCAGGAATGCCTTTGAAATGTAGAGAAGGGGTTTCTGAGATGGCATGTCACTGTACCAAAGATCAACACCAATGCCAGTTAAATATTTCTCCAAGCCTTCACAAGTCTCCTCTACTTCATTGTAGTTTTATATTTTATCAGGGAGCCATGCTTGTTTGTTTGGAAGCAAACAGCATTTCTCTCTGGTCTAATTACTTAGGTGTCCTTACGTGGCCAGGCTAATATGCTGGTAAGATCTAGCTAGTCCCACGATGATTGTGATAGCATGGGAGAATATTTATACCAGCTAGTACAGCATACATGGTCGGATAAACTGCCACATTTAGACTACCCCCTTATCTACGGAGTGATTTAGGGGAGGCAATCCAGAGCAGATGCAGCGGCCCTTAGGAGTCCTGCAACACCAAAGAATCATGTCATACATTTTCCTTGCTTGCCTCCTTAATTGATTCTGTTTCTCCATTAGACTATGAGATCCAGAATAGCAATACAGCAGTGCTTGGCACGTAGAGAAAATAGTTTTGAATGAAAAAATGCCTCTTTCCAGTAGTAGATGTTTTCCTGATGGAAGACATGAGCGAAAAAGGTCTGAGTTCTCAAACAGACGGAGCCTGTGAGGCCATTCATGGGCAATCCCAAAAGGAAGTTTTTACAAGGATGAGAGAGGAAAGAAATGGGGAAAGGAGCAGAAATCACATATCTTCAGCATTGCTTGGTTTTTTTTTTTTTTTTTTTTTTTTTTTTTTTTGGGTCACACCCGGCAATGCTCAGGGGTTTCTCCCTGGCTCTGCACTCAGGAATTACTCCTGGCGGTGCTTGGGGGACCATATGGGATGCCGGGATCGAACCCAGGTCGGCTGCTTGCAAGGCAAACGCCCTACCCGCTGGGCTACCGCTCCGGCCCCTGCTTGGAGTGTTTTGTCTATGAAACAGAACCATCCTGAGACTGAGGTCAGAAAGGTGAGGAATGCGACCACAGGGATAGCTCTGAACACCCTCCGCTTTCCCTATACAGCCTCTAAAGAATTCTTGGCAATTCTAGTTTGAAAATACACACAAACCAAACTCAGGTTTCTTCCGCTTATTGAAAATAGAGTGTTGCTGTGAAATCTTTTGTTCACTGAAATGATTTAAATTGTTTGGTTTATGAAAGCTTTTTTGGAGTATTTTCAGATCCACAAAATAAGCCACCAAATCACATCCAAAACCTAATGAAACATCAACACACAGTTAAGCAGAAGTAACATAAAGCTGGATCCTTACAAAGTCCTTCTGGGAAGGACACGCCTCTACCCCCATCACTGTTCCTGCAAAAGAGAAGCTGAGGCTGCGCTAGATAGTGAGGCAGGAGGAGCCGCTGCCTTATGCAGGGCAGCCTGGTTTCATCCTCTGCATCCCATAAGGTTCGCCACTCCGGTCAGGAGTGATTCCTGAGTACGGAAGCACACAGTTAGGAGTAATCCTTGTGTACTGCCAAGTGTAGCCACCAAACAAAAAAAAATAAATAAAACCCAACAACTCCCCAAAGAAACAAACAACCTAAAGCAAGCAAACAAATCAATGCTTCATTCTCCTTTCATCATATATAGATAGTGATATATACATACATATATATATATGTATATATATATATATATATATATATATATAATGTGCGTGTGTGTGTGTGTATGTGTTGGAGGACAGGTTTAGCTAACCTGGGAGTTTTGTTGTTTTGCCCATACCCAGCTTAATCTTATTTAAGTCAAGGTTCATTCTAATGAGATCTCTCTTCTATGTAAACACTGCTAGAGGGTGTGGCACTTACAGAAGTCACCTTGATTGAATAACTTCTGACTTATACATCTACTAAGACTTCTATGTTTTCTAGATTGGGCACAGCTCCTCTTTATACCCACTGCACCCAGCGTGGGACACTTAGAATTTACCAGGAGACTACCACCCTGGCTACGCTGAGAATATAGGAAGACTATAGGAAGGATCATACTAGTTTGCTCTAAGCAGGCAAGTGTGACCCTTTCAGTACACGAGAACAAGATACTCAGAATCACCCTGGTGCAGATAATAATAAGAAGGACCTTGTGGGTACCATATAGATTACATGAAGCTCATGAAATTAAGATGTATTACTTTATATCAGCGCTCTCTCTCTCTCTCTCTCTCTCTCTCTCTCTCTCTCTGCGTTTTACATAAGAGATAATCTTGGTAGAAAGGATTAGACCTTGGCATAACCTTTGTTTATACCTGCAATAGGGTGTGGCACTACACTCTGTTTAGGGTTCTTTGTTGACATGACAACCTCCCGATAGGATTACTTTGGTGTATATAAGGGGCTGACTTGAGGCCCCTTCACTTTTTGCCTTTTGGTTCCTCAGCCTTTAGCTTTTGGCTCCTGTGGCTTTTGGCTTTTGGCTTCTTGCTCTTTGGCCTTTTGCTCCTTCTTCTGGGTAGGACTCAGCTCGGGTGAGATCCTTTCTCTTTGGTGGGAGACTTAGGCTCTTTTGTATGGTCTAAGTTCGGACCAGAGCTAAAGTTTGTTCATTATATTGGATTCCTGTGGAAGAGCTTTTGTACTATTAAAAGCCATTTTTTGGAACTGCACCGGACTTGTGAGTTTTCATCTGTTCTCCCGCGTCCTCGGAGGTAGAAGACAACCTCTGTCCTGACACTGTCGGGGACCCCGGCGCCGCTCCCCGATACATGTGATATATATATAGTGATATATATATATATCACTATCTCCTGTTAATTATCTATTTGCTAGAGCGGGCACCAGTAATATCTCTGTATGTCCTGTCTCATGCTCGTAGAACCCAAAGGCATCCGCTTGCTCCAGGAACATAAAGAGCCTCAAACTATTATATTAGGTCACAGGAATGACCTAATATAAATGTTACTGGTATTTGGCATATCAAATACTACACGAGCACCTTGCCAGGCTTGCCGTCGGGGAGGCATACTGTTGTAGTCACCTCTAAATAAAGCATTTATTGATGAACCATGCAGCCGCTTAGCGGCTGCGCGAAGACGGGCTGTGATAGTCTGGTCTGCTGGGGGAAGTTGTGGCGAGGGAAGTCGGATGTGGAAAATGGCGGGCCCCATGGAGTAGGGGAGGGTGGTCTGGCTTGTTGTGAGACTCAGCTTGGGTGGCAGGCCAGGGCTAGAACCTGCCATGCGCCTCACGAGCAGCTGGGCACAGGGAGAGCAAGTAGTAGCTCTGGCCCATGTCTGAGAGTCTCCTGTTCAGCATACCTGGGCGGATTGAAAAAAAATATATATATATTTTTTGTTTGTTTGTTTTGTTTTGTGTCACACCCGGCAATGCTCAAGGGTTACTCCTGGCTCTGCACTCAGGAATACTCCTGGCGGTGCTCGGGGGACCATATGGGATGCCGGGATTGAACCCTGGTGGCACAGGCCGGCCGCGTGCAAGGCAAATGCCCTACCCACTGGGCTATTGCTCCGGCCCCTCATCTCATATTCTAACACAGAACATCCTCTCTGGATTCCTTTCAGTTAGCAGAACAGGGAATAATGCAGAAACTTATCATGAAAGGTAGCAGGGTGCACACTTTCACCCAATGGGAAGCACTTGCGCTTTTTCTCTCCATGGTTGTGACCCTGCTTTAACTCGCCTTCTCCAGTCCGGATTGTTTCCAGAGCCTCCCTAACCCTTCAGGCCTTTGCCCTGATATCAGTTCTCCCTATGACAGACTGATCTGTGGACAGTATAGACCTATCTGCCCTCCACCAAACCCTCCCGGCTTCCTACCAGCACCAGCCTTTGCCTTTAGTACTTTACCTGGCTGTCCCCTTCCTCATCTCTGGGTTGGAAAGGCCTTCCCTTCTCCGCCAGGTCTGCTGACCACTCCAGTTATTCTATTCTACATCTTGACAGCCACCATTGCTTCTCCCACACTTCTCTGCCCCCCCCCGTTGACTTCTAAATAATTACATTTCTGGTGTTCACGTTTTACCCTTAATCTCCTAGAATGTTCGCTTTGCAAAGGAAGGCTTTTTGTTTCTTCTTCCTCAGCTAATCCCAAACATTAGATAGAGCACTATGCAGTGCGTGGCAGGTGTTGAATTGGATATTGAATGGGGAATTGGGGGAGAGAAAGCAAAGAGCACTGGGTTGTTTTCTTGGGAGCTGGATTATAAACGAAATATCAGTTTAAGGATTTAGGCTGACAAAGTTCACAAGCACCAACACCAAACACAATACACATCTCTGCTGCTGCAAATGAACCAAAAATGAGGTCTTCGTCCAGTTCTCTGCGTCGGTTCAAAACAGACCTCTCTTTTACGTAGCCTCTGAACACTGTCCCCCCAAGGGGAAAGGGGGAGAACTCAGCGACTCCCCAGGGACAGGACTGCTGGGAACCTGAGCGCAATTCCGGGCGTTCCTGCCCGGCCATGTCGCCTTCCGTGGGGTGAAGGTCTCCCAGCTCCGGGCCAAACCTCAGCTCGCCTCCCTGCGCCTTAGCTCCGGCCTAGGCTGAGTCAGCCCCCGGCGGCCCCTTCCGCGGGAGGATGAAGCCAAGTGCCCGGGGGCGCGAGGGGCTGTCCGCGACAGTCTCCGAGACTCCAGAGCGCGTCGGAACCGGGCTTCCTGCCTGGACTTCCCTGGGCGAGGTCATCTCCGGGGTGTCCGCTGGGCGCCGGCTAGGGAGCGCCGGCCGGGAAGGGGGGCGCGCGCGCCGGGGGGCCTCCGAGGAGTGGGAGGGAAACTCAGGAGGAATCTCCCAGACCCGCCGCCGCGGTCTTCCCCGGGAGCGCAGAACCGCGCGGCGCCGAGGCGGAGCGAGAGCCGAAGCGGCCAAGTTGGTCCCGGTTAGCGAAACTTCCCGGTCCCGGCCCCGGGTGAGCGCCGAGGCTGCACGTCCGGGGGGCTGGGGGGGGGTGGAACTGGGCTGGGGTGGCCGGACCCCGAGTCGCGCAGGCGCCGGCACGGCCCCCACCCCTGCCCAGACGCTCCCCGGGCCCACAAAGGCCCTGCGGGGCCGGCGCGAGGTCAGGGGCGGCGGCAGCCCAGACCCCACCCCTGGTCCGCACCCCTGCACCCAGAGGCGCTAGCGGGGCTGGGGGGTCCAGGCGCCGGGCGCTGTGCGCTGTGCCCTGACCTGGGCTAGAGGGCGAGGAGCGAACCCGGGGGCGCGGGAGGAGGGTGCTGGGGGTCGGGGCGCCCGGTTTCGCGTTGCCGACCACCTCCACCACCACGTCCCAAAAGCTGGGGGTATCCTCAGTCGATCTCGGGGTGGGGTGAGGGGGAGCCGGAGGGTGTAGGCGCCTGCGCCTGTGCGCGCGCGGTGGACGTAGTCGGGACCTTAGTGACTTTCTGCCTGCGGGGACCCTTCGCGGGCGGCACCCGGGGTCGCGCTGGCGGGTCCCCTTTGCAGACCCCTTTGCAGAGCACAAGCTACGCCTCCGCGGGCCAAAAGGCAGTTGAGCAGGGGAGTAGGTGAGACCCGGCGGGGGGCTCGGGGGGCTGCGGCGAAGATTGATGGCTCTGCGGGCCACGGGAGGAGCCCGGGGTTCTGCGGGCAGGGACGGCGGCACCGCAGCTCCTGGACGCGTCTCCGCCCCCCTGGTGTCAGCCTCGGTCACCCCCTGGCTGCAGCTCTCGCTAGCGCGGTGGCCACGCACTCGCCACCCCACGTCCCTCGGTGGCCGTCGGGGCCACCGGTTTCCCCTGGTTTCAGCTTTAAAGCCTCTGGGTTTGTTATCTAGACTTCCGGCCCCCTGGCTCTCAGGAGGTCCCTGTGCCCTCAGCTCTGAGCTTCTTGGGGTTTTCCCATTTACCAGAGGAGCCTGCACACAAACCCGCTCAGGAAGAGTCGCACTTGCGCGGGCCTGAGGGCCTGAGGGTTGCAGACGCCTGGCGGTTTCTTAGGAACATGCTGTCATCAATAAAATGACCTTGAGTGCAACACATATTCCAAGAGGAATTTGGAAATATGGACGCAGTATGTGGCCACAGTCAATATCGAGACGAATAGTCCTTTATTGGACTATTCGGCTTTACAAAAAAAGCTTTACAAAAAAATCAACTTTTGAGTAAAAATACACGATGACCAAACTAACATTTTAAGACTGGCTGTTGGTGGGACTTAGCGTCATCATGCAAAGTAATGTTCTTTTCTGTTGCTTTTTGGGTTTCCTGGTCCCCACCTCGTGGCTTAGGAAGGTTGGCACTCAGAGGCCACAAATGATGATGGCTGTACTCAATTATTTTTGGTTCTGGGGATCTGACCTGGCGCCTCAGACACACGAAAACTGCAGGCTGCTCTTCCACACCACAATCACTTTAAAAAAAACTGTAAATCTCAACTCACTTTCAGAAGAATTATTTTCTTTTGGTGGGTGGGGGCACTCCTGGCTGTGCTCTTGGTGGAGCTCGAGTGGGTGCGGTATACGGTGCCAGGGATCAAGCCCCAATCAGCCCCAGCAGCTTCCCTGCTTGGACTGTCTCCGCGTTGGGAGAGCACTTTGACAAGTGTGTATAGAGATGTTCATTTCCTTTTGGGGGTCAAGATGAGGGGCAGGAATGCCCCCGATAGTGCTCAGGGCTTTTGCCTGACTCTGGCAGGGCTCCAGAGACAGTATGTGGTGTTGGGGATGGTGGTCGGGCTGGCACCGTGCAAGGCCCCATCTCTCCAGTTCCTCATTTTTTTTGATTCAGGTTAAAAAATATGTTTCCAGATTAAAAATATGATTCTTCTTCTTCTTCTTCTTCTCCTCCTCCTCCTCCTCCTCCCTCCTCCTCCTTCTCCTCCTCCTCCTTCTCCTTCCTCCTCCCTCCTCCTCCTTCTCCTCCCTCCTCCTCCTCCCTCCTCCTTCTCCTCCTCCTCCTCCTCCTCTCTCCTCCCTCCTCCTCCCTCCTCTTCCTCTTATTCCTTCTCCTCCTTCTCCTCCTCCTCCTCCTCCTCCCTCCTCCTCCTCCTTCTCCTTCTCCTCCTCCCTCCCTCCTCCTTCTCCTCCTTCTCCTCCTCCTTCTCCTCCCTCCTCTTCCTCTTCTTCCTTCTCCTCCTTCTCCTTCTCCTCCTCCTTCTCCTTTTCCTCCCTCCTCCTCCTTTTCTCCCTCCACTTCTTCTCTCTCTCTCTCTCTAATTTTCTCTCTTTCTGGTTCACACTGGAAGGTGCTTAGGTTTTTCTTCTAGCTCTGCCTTGGGTGTCATTCCTGGCAGGTTTTGGGGGACTAAATGGGGTGCTAGGGATTGAACCCAGGTCAGTCACTAGTATAGCAAGTGCCCTACCTGCTGTACTGTCTCTCTGGCCTCATTTCTTTTCTTTTCAAGGGCACACCTCTTAGTGATGTGGTCATTCTTTATGTACACACTCCATATTACATTGCAATCACCCCCTGAGAAGTGAGCCAAATTCAAAACTTATAACTACTTGGGCCTGGAAACCGCGTGAGTGGCCAGGAGCATGTACCTTGGCGTGTGTAGGTTCCTGGGTTTGGTTCCAGCACCACATGGTTCTCCTACACAGCATGTCTAGGTAGAACCCTGCAAACCTCAGAGCACCACCAGGTGTAGCCCTGAAGGGTCCTGAGAACTGCAGGGGGATCCTGGCAGTCTCCAGTACTGTGGGGGCCAGGGAGCCCCAAGTTCCTGGATTCTAGCTTTGAACTCTCCTGCCTGTTGACAAAGTATCCGTTGGGGAGGCCCAAGAACACAGACTAAAGTGGTTTAAACTCTTCTGGATAGGATAGTTAAATTATCCTTTCCCCAAAAATCTTGAAATGAATTCAGGTTGGATCCTTACTCAGAAACCTTTGTTGTCTGTGCCTCAGGGCACCCGTCCATGAATTTATTAACTGTTCTGGTATCCACCAGCCTATAGCTCTTTGAAAAAAAATGTGCTTCGAAGTCTGTTTCCTCTGTCAGAACCTTTCTTATGACAAGATCGTTCCTTTGAGGACACGCATCACCCCAATCATTCAACTTGAAGGCTTGTTGCCAATCAGCACGTTATTGATCTGTCACCAGTTTTTTCCATATTTGGAACTAAGGCAAAGGCTCCATTTTACTTTAGGGACCTTCATGGCTGTAATGTCATCTTGATGTTGTGTTTCTCTTCCTATACCCCAGCCTTCCTAATGAGTCTCCTGACGTCTGGTGATTGGAGCTGAGATGTTTCCCTGACTTCCCTCCACAGTGCTGGTAAGATTCCCCCTTCACTATCACTAGATTCCTTGGGGGAATAGGTCACTTTTAGGAGTTAGGAGGGGTCCACCCAGGTCTGCTCTCTGTGAGCTAAGGTCCAAGGCTAGGTCATAGTCTAGCTATGGCATAGGTCTTACTGCTCAAGACCTATGCCATACTCAAGGAATGGGTTTGAAAGAATGGACCAGAGTATCACTTTGTAAATTCACTTTGAGTCGCACAGCAACAAGCCTCTGATTAGCAGATGATCTTATGTATAAAATGCTCTGAAGGTAGGCAGTGTCAGCTGTTTCTCAGAACAGCTCATTTGGCTCAGTGCATTCATTTGGTAGGTGAGGAAACTGGGACCTGGAGCAGTCAGCACCCCAAAGCTGGACTCAAGCTTCAAGTCTTAACACTCTTTCACACCATCACTGACTTGCTGGGGGCTGTGCTCAGAGGAATCTTTCCTTAGTCTAGAACAAAATTCACCAAGTTGTGTTTTAGGATGTGGTTTTATTGAAGAAATTCTCACTCAGAGAAACGCTTTTGCTCTGCAGGTTTTCTGCTGTGTGACTTGTCAGTGCCTATATTTTAGACTACTTTGAAGGTGTCAGGCTGGTACTGCAGTGACATTGTGACACAGGATGTTTGCCAATTTGATTTTGCAGTGGAACACTCCTCATAAGCCCTCTCTGGGTATAAGAGATCTGAGGCTGGTGGGGTACCCAGGTGACTTACGTGGTGCAGAGAGGAGAGAGACAACAGTCTCCAAAAGGTGATCTACCACTTTGTCCTGACCCACCTTGCCACCCTGGGACTGGCTGGGAAGTCTAGGACTGATAAAATCTGTGATGAACCTCTGCATGGTTCCACCAGCCCCACAAGACAGTTGTCACTTGTCCACTTGGTCTGTGTGGAACTGTTTTTCTCGGGAGCCGTGGACTCAGGCTGGAACGAGGAGTTGTTCTTTGAGAAAGGAAAATTAGTCCTAGACCTTACCCAGGCCTTTTGGGTCCTTCATCTTTCTCCCAGAAAAGAATTTCAGGAGATAGACAGTGAAGTCAAAACACA
Source organism: Cryptotis parvus (assembly GCA_021461705.1). Lineage (NCBI taxonomy): Eukaryota > Metazoa > Chordata > Mammalia > Eulipotyphla > Soricidae > Cryptotis > Cryptotis parvus. The sequence continues at coordinate 14,283 of JAJIBD010016698.1, read as the reverse complement.
GATTTTATTTTGAGGTTTTGAGGAAGGGGAGGGAAGGAGAGAAAGAGAGAGAGTGAGAGAGAGAGAAAGAGAGAGAGAATAACACGCTTAAGAGACAATGTGCTTCTCCAAAGGCAGAGAGAGCCCCAGTACACATTCCAGCATCATGTCTCAAGAGGGGAGATGTCTCAAGAGGGCGAGACATGTGCTCACATGCTTGGCCAGAACACGTGAACACAAGCAGTGCATGGGCTTGGGCAGTATTTCCAATTTGACCCTTTGTTCAAATTGGCTTTTATAGAGTTTCTTCTAATCTGCCTGAGAAGCGGGGGTGGGGTGGGGGGGAGGGGGGCTTCTAGCTTTGTAAGAGTCTGCTGCTAGGGTGTTGGCAAGGGACTAGAACTGGTATTGGTAGATGGTCTTCTTTGAAATTCCTTTCCTGGCCTTTGTTCCTGCTGGAGCTTCTCTCAGAGGGGGCCCAGTCTCCTGGGTCTGTGGAGCCAGGTAAAGGTCTTATCAGGCCTTAGTTCCTGTGTCCACAAAGTAGCCTTGGGGCTATTGGTTTTATTACTTCCCAAGACTGCATTGCCATGGGAGGGAGGGGAGCGGGTGGGGGTGTGGGGAGGCGCCTTCCCTATCTGCCTGCCTCAGATCCACTTTGGGACTTGATGCCTCCTTGCTCCAAGGCCTTCTGACATCTAGGCAGTCAAGAAATGTTACTCAGGATCATAAAACATCTATTCTCGACATTAAAAAAGCTACAGTGATCCCCTTCATAAATGTGGAGTTACATGGGTGTTTTGCCAGCTTCCTGGCATGTAATGACTTGTCAGTTCTCTAGGATTTGAACAGATCTGAAGGAAGCAGAGAAGTTGGTGGGTAAACAATGAATGAGAGCAGGCCCAGAGAGAGCCTTCTCCAAGGCTGATCTCAGCTCTGCTCCTTCCCCCTCGAAGCATAGCCTCTCTCCAGAGCAGTTAGTTGTGAATGGCAGTTTAGGGCTTCCTGCCCTAAACTAGGTGGGTGCTCCTGGGGCACTCCCCTGAAGAGGAAAGAAACACTTGGCTGCAGCTCTCTCTCCCTGGGAGTTGGCCTGTGGATTCCCCAAGATCCCTGTCTACATTTACTCCTGAAAAGGTAGCAGCAGTCGCCTGAAAGCCTGAGCCCCCGAACAAAGGGCTACTGATGGCAGATTTCTCCTGGCTGGAGTTGCAGCCCCCAGTTTGACATCCATTGTTCCTTGGAAACCAGGTGTTTGAAATTGGAGTTCACTGGCAACCTTCTAGGGGGTGCTTTTCACAGCCAGTAAAGGGCTAGTCAGGCTTAATTGCACTGAAAGGGGTGGGGGCTGGCAGAGTTCTTGTTCCAGGGATTCAGTGAGAGACTGTGGGAGATGGAGGAACCTGTGTAAGGAATATGTGTGGTCAGATACTCAAAAGCCAAGGAGGTTTTTTGTTTGTATTTGTTTGGGGGCCATACCTGGAAACGGTCAGGGTTTACTCCTAGTGGGATTCTGATGAAGGCAGGTCTCTGTGTTCATCCTCGGTTCCAATATTTTCAAAAGTAAAAACAAACTCAAACTCAAAAACAAAAAACAAGAAAGAAAATGGAAAAGTTTAATTGGGAAGCAGAAGAGATAGAAATTCCCCTGTTGGACGGGAACTTAATATAGAAATAAGTTATGTATGATTCGCTTTGATTCATTTGTGTGCTTTTAATGGGAAACGGGGTCTTTGTGTTAGGGGTCATGTGACAAGAATGTTACAAAGGTGCTGGAGAGAGAGTGATGCAGGTGGGCCTCACGGGTGGCATATGAGGCCGGAAGGGGAGAGAGACAGTCGCTTTCTCCCCCAGCCGCCTCTACCGCCCGGGACCCACTGGGCAGGCTAAGGACTGATAAAGTCTGCGATGAGGCCCTGCACGGCGTGGGCCTGAGCCCCACCAGCCCCTCGAGGTGGTCGCCAAGCCACACCTGATGTCCACTTGATTTCTCCATATGGGAGTTGATCCCCCACCACCCGAGATTTCTCGGAGAGCCATGGACTCAGGCTGGGGGAGAAGAATTGCTCTTTGCAGGAAAAAAAAAAGTCAGTCCTAGGCCTTACCCAGGGTTTCCTAAGGTTTCATTCTTCCTCGCAGAAAAAGAATTTTCAGGAGTAGACTAGCAGTGAAGTAGAACAGAGTTTATTATGGAAGGGGAAGGAGGAGGGAAAGAGAGAGTACACATCTCAAGAGGGGAGATGCGGGCGACACACGTGCCTGGGCACCACATGTGCTCGACCACATGGGCTCAGGCAGCATGCGCCCGCCCTTGGTCAGGACGGCTTTTATAGATTTCTCCCCAAGCTACTCCCATATGGGGCTTCAACCTAGGTTAAGGTCTGTCGCTTGGGCCGCTGCCAAGGGGAGTAGATATTGGGAAGTGGTCTGCTTTGAAAATCTCCTTTTCTAGACCTCTGTTCCTGCTGGGTCTTCTGTCCTGGAATGTAACCAGATTGGGGCTGGGCTGAGACAGTTTGATCCAGATTCCTTAGGGTCTGCTGAGGGACTTATCAAGTTTTGGTTCAGGTTTCCAAACAGGTGAATCTGGATAGCCTTAGGGTGAAACTTCATTGCCTTGGAGACCCCCTGTCTGCCTGCCTACATCAATTACACTGTACTACATCAATAATACAGTGGGTAGGGCACTTGCCTTACATGTGGCCAACTTTGGTTCAATCCCTGGCATTCCTTATGGTCCGCCATGAACCACAGAAAGAAATCTGAGTGTTAAAGCTAGGAATAATTTCTTAACACAATGGGATGTGGTACCCACACCCTCCCCCTCCTACCACCCTACGCCTCCCACACCAAATCGAAAAACCAAACCAAAAAGAATGTCACAGAGAATGAAGGATTCTATAGGGTGATCTGGCTAGTTTGGGACCTTTGGGGTTATCTAATTGGCCATGGGCCTTTGTGTTGTCTACTCTCTTAGTTTTGTTTGAATAATTTTTTTATAACTGTGAGCTAGACATTTACAAAGCTGTTCATGATTCGATTTAAGCCATACATACAATGTAGCACCCATCCCTCCACCAGCGCACGTGTCCCACCACCAGTGTCCCCAGTTTCCCTCCATTGCCTTCCCTGCCTCTATGGCGAGCACTTTTCTTCTCTCTCTCTCTCTCTCTCTCTCTCTCTCTCTCTCTCTCTCTCTCTCTCTCTCTCTCTCTCTCTCTCTCCACCCCTCTCTCCTTTTGCACATTGAAGTTTGCAATATATACACTGAGGGGGCTATCATGCTATATCCCTTTGTCTGTTCAGTACTTAGTTCAAGCATCTCATTACCATTTCCAACTATTATTGGCTGATAGAAGGGATAGTCTGATCCCTTCTCTATCTTATCTAATCTCTACCCCACACACATTTTTTGTAGATTGCTACCTGTCTCTTAGTTTTGCTGAGCCTAAGGTCTGGGGTAGAATCTGTGATCTTGGGGAATTACTGACTTCCCCAGAAATTTGCAGAAATGTTTAAAATATGGAATGGAGATAGCTAAAATGGAGCTGCTCGCTGCTGCTGGCAAGAGGAAAACTGATGCTTCCTCTTTCAGTGCCAGGGATAGAGCCCAGGTACTTGAAACGCAATGGACTTGCTTGCACACTGCCCAGGACCAGTCGGGTCTGATTTTGTTTTGATTTTTATTTGTTTGTTTTTGGGCCACACCCAGTGATGTGCAGGGGGTTATTCTGTGGTTCTATAATCAGGAATTACTCCCAGCAATGCTCAGGGGACTTTACGAGATGCCAGATTTTGAACCTGAGTCTGCTGCATGCAAAGTAAATAAGCGCCTACCTGCTCTGCTTACCTCTCCAGGCCCCAGGGAATTTTTAGCCCTCAACAGACATTTCTTGATTTAGAACAGAGGAGGGGATGAATTTACTCAGGGGAAGCTAGAGGCAAAGTGCCAGACAGCACCAGGGTGTCTGTCCTCAGAGAAGCGCAAAGGCTTGTGGAACCCCCCAGGGGGTGCTGACGTAACTGGACAGTCCAGAACTTCCAGACTGCCAGTGTGGAGTCAGTGTGGAGTCAGTGTGGAGTCAGTGCATCTAGGGCTGTGAAAGATAATTTTAAAATAGTATACCTTAAGCATGTAATTGTTCGAACTGGCTAACTTTCAGGTCCTTATTGTGGATAGTATGTAAAAATGGCATTCCAGGGTCCAGAGAGAGTGCAGGAGTGAGCATTTGCCTGGCATTGGGCGAACCCTGGCACCACTGTGGTTGCTCCTAAGCCCCATCAGCATGGACTTCCTTGGCTCCCAAATCAGCTCCATTGGTCTCTTGTGTCACCCTTGGATGTCACAGCTCTGTACCTCTGCAGGCTGCTGCAGCCTCACAAACGGGAATCTCTGCATCCAGATGGGAACCCGAGGGCCTCTTGCTGCTGCTTGCCACTCGCAGCTCATTGCCAGTCGGGGCTTGCTCTTTGTTGCTGTGGGACTCTCCTGCCTGCCATTACGTGCTGTCTGAGCTGTCTCCGTACTCCTCTGTTGTCTGTTGATCCTCATGGTCCATCATGCATCTGGTCATCTTGCTCACTCTCCGTTCCCAGTGTCTGCCTGCTGCGTTACCCACCATCACTGGTCTGCCAGTCTGAGCTCCTGTGCTTATATATGTCACTCTTTCTGCTATCTGGCTACGTCCCTTGTGAGCGAGGTTTAAAATGACCGTGCTGGGGCTGGAGCGATAGTACAGCAGGTGCGGTGCTTGCCTTGTGTGTGCCCTACCCAGGTTTGATCCCTGCCGTCCCATATGGTACACCAAAGCACAGGCAGGAGTAATTCCTGAATGCAGAGCCAGCAGTAACCTGGAGTTAACTCCTGAGCATCACTGGGTATGGCCTCAAACTAAAAAAAAATAAGATAAAATGACCAGTTGGATCATTTGATTGGCTGACCCTTCACTTCCTGGTAATCTAATCAATATAAAAATTGAGAGAGTTGGAGCTGAAGCAATAGCATAGCAGGTAGGGTGTTTTCCTTGCATGCAGCAGACCTGGATTTGATCCCGGCATCCCACATGGTCACCCGAATAGTGCCAGGAGTGATCACTTCGACCCCAAGATAAGCACCTTTAATGAAGGTTTAATTGACATATACCAACATACATGCTTCAGATGTACAAAAGTGATTATATCTATAGACATTATGATCAGTGCGTGTTTGTAGATCATCTTTAAGAAGTGTGATGCGTCAGCTGAGCAAATAAAACCACTTTTTAATTACAGCCACACAGACTAACTCAACAACACTATCTCATAGTGAGCGAGCACAGTAAGTGGCATTGTGCTTTGTAGGATACTTATTTTTATACACTCCAAACAATGTGATTAAAATGTAAGAAGCTATTTTGTGGAGGACTTACAAAGTTGGATTGGGGAAGAGGGAAGCAGAGGGCTAGATTACTTGCCTTTCTGTGTGTGAGTTCAAAAGGGCTGGAGAGATCGCGCCCAGGTAGGGTGTTGGCCTTATACACGGCTAACCCCAGTTCTATCCAGGCATAATATAAGATCCCTCAAGCACTGTTAGGAGTGTTCCTTGTAGCACAGAGTCAGGAGCAAGCCCTGAGCATTGCCAAGTGTGGCCCCCACAAACAATCTTTTGATAGCAAAGACTTCCATCAGGGACTCTGAATACTTACTAAATGTTGTGAAAGTTGATACGTTTCTTCCATACAGAGAAATGTGTTCCTCATAAAAGTAGGTCTGCCATGTTGTAGGTCACCTGACCTGAGTATCTTGACTTAGGCTAAGTGAGGAGCAGGGGAGGAGGAGTCTTGGAAGGGAATATTGGTGAGGTGCAACAGCTCAGTCAAAAAGGTCATGATTTTAGCAATACCATTCTGAGATATATGTTGCAGTAGGCAATATATATAGTTAGTGCCTGCTAAGGGAGCAGGCAAGGGGGGGTGGTTGGGAAGCGAAGGTCTATGGTGGTGGTAAGGACACGTTGGTGGTGGGACTGGTGTTGGAATGTTAAATACTTAAAACAACTGTCCTGTGAACAATTTTGTAAATTATAAAGATAAATAGATAGATAGATAAATAAATATATATTGGTGAGGACAAGGTAGTATATTCACTGCCTGACTCTGGAGATATATTTGTACCAAGTTTGAACTTGGAAAATCCTAAAGTTATTTTATTTTCCTTAAATTTTTGTGTCATACCTGGCTGTGCTTAGGGCCTGTGCTCAGGGATCACTCCTGGTGGGGCCTGGGAGAGCATCTGGGGCCACAGCACTAGAACTCTGCCTACCCTACTGTCCCCTGCCCCTGTCACCCCCAGTTAAAGATTTTTTATTGTTTCTCTTTGCATTGTCTTTTTTCTTGGCAATATAGGCAAGAAGGTTTTGATTTTTTTTCTGGAAAAAAAAAGACGTTTAACCCTCTTTATAAACTAGCACAGGAATATGGGATATAATATAATACAGGCTTAAGAGCCTGTATTATCATCATAGCTGGATGAACTGGAGCGTTCGCCTGATACACAGAGGTTCTCAGTTCAATTCCCAGCCCCACTAGGTGCAACCGTGGTGGTCCGCAGACACGGCTGGGTGTGAACAGCACCCTGTCGCTCTGTTATAGGTGGGAAGTAGCTCCCACCAGAAGTGTGTCTCCCCTGTTTGCTTGTGAATCGTTGCTGGTCTTCTGCTGACTTCTGGCTATACCGTCATGCGTCATCAGGTATTTGGGGTGAAGCAGGGCTATAGGGAGGGAGACTTCAGTTAAGAGTGTCACTGCAGGGGGACGGGCCAGTAGTATAATGGGCGGGGCACTTGCTTTGCTTGTGGCCAAGGCAGGTTCCATCTGTGACACCCCTTATAGTCCCCGAGCCCAGGCAGGAGTGATCCCTAAGTACACAGAGGAATAAAGCCTGAGCACTACCAGGTGTGGCCCAAAAACCAAAAAGAGTCAAAGAGGGTACCACAGCCTTCCTTACTGCTCTACCCACATCGACCACTCAGGAAAATGCCCGGAGCGTTAGGATCAGCCACGTTGGCTCCGAGCACCTTTATGGCTTGGGTGGCTTCCCACTCACACCATGAGGAAGCCGTCAAGCTGAGCCTGAGATCTGCTTGATCTACACGGTATAGGAACTGCCCCCACCATCTGAGGAGACTCGTGGACTCAGACAGTTCAGAGGAATTGCTTTTATGCAGGAAAGAAAAGTCTTTCCTATTTCTGCTCAGGTTTTCTAGCACTGTCATCTTCTCTTACAGAATAGGACTTTCAGAGGAGAAGTAAAATTATTTAGGAAAAATGAAGGGAGAGACAGAATGAGTTTTTGTGTTTGAGAGAACACAGGTTTCTCCAGAGGGAATAAAGGTCTCGGTACAGCTCAGGTTAAGATGTGGGTGACACCAGCATGGAGAATGTGTGCATCTAGGCTTTGCAGAGTTGTTTTATGAGAGAGCTTTTCCCAAACTTCCCCTGTTTGCGTCTGTCTACGGGGATTGCTTGGTCAGTAGGAAGAACCTGAACTTGTTCTTTTCAAACCTTTTCTTTAATTTTTTTTCCACACCCAGTAGGGCTCATTTACAGCATTGAGTGTCTCTTGAAGCTTCTTTTTTAAAAAAAAAAATTGATATTTTATTATACCACCATAAGATATACAATTACAAAGATGTTCATGTTTGGGTTTCAGACATACAGTGTTCCAGCACCTCACTGCACCAGTGCCCATTTTCCAAGACCAATGTTGCCATTTCCCCCTCCCCCCCCCCCCATCTTTATTAAAGGGAAAACTCAGTGCTAGAAGGGCTGGAGCAGTAGTGCAGTGGATAGTGCTTCCCTTGCACAGGGCAGACCCTGTTTCATCCCCTGCATCCCATATGGTTCTGCAAGCCCTGCCAGGAGTGATCCTTAGGCATAGAGTCAGGAGTAACACCTCTAGGTGTTACTAACCTAGGTCCTGAACACCTCTAGGTGTGTCCTAAGCTTCCCCTGCAAAACAAAGCAAAATAAAACAAGACAAACCATAAAACAAACCCCTCAATGCTGGGGGCCCCTGTCTGTTGCTGCAATATCTGGCTTGAGCATTGAACCGTTTAGTGTGTTCAGTGACTGGCCGAGTCTCACCAGAAGTGGTACCCAGTTCCCTCATCACTGCTGGGGCTCCTCACCCCTGTTCCTGTTAAATCCTTGGTTATGCCAGGAGTCACAGTGGGAAAGTATTAGCTCTGATGGATGGGTTAGTTCTTAGGTGAATTTGGGGTGGAAGGAGCACCTGAAAATCAAGAGGAATGTGGTACATTTGGGAAAAGATATTTCTATGGCTCTGTTTAGGTGAGGTTGCCTGCAGGTTTTGTGAAGTGGAGAGGAGAGATTTGATCCCTACTCTGAACTTTTTTGGAGAAGGAGGGGAGGGATTTGGATCACACCCACTGGTGCTCAGAGTTTACACTCCACTGTGTGCTCCTGGATCCCTCCTGGCAGTGCTGAGGGGACCAACTGCAGTGCCTGGGATTCAAATGGGGGTCAGCAGCATGTAGGACAAAATACCTTACTACCTTATCTCTCTGGCCTCTGTGTGTGGGCTTTTAACCTAGGGAGGGAGGCAAGAGTTTTACTTGGTGGACAAGAGGAGGCTTTGGTGTCCCAAAGCATCAGACTGTGTAAAGAGATGGTGAGAGTCAAGGGGAGAACGGATTCTTGGATGACTAGATGAATCCTTGGATACTAGGTGGTCCCTGTCACTGCAGGGAACTGTGCTCTCGTGCTCTCTCTCTCTCTCTCTCTCTCTCTCTCTCTCCACACACACATACACACAGAGAATTTTAGCCTCCATTTATCTGTATCAGGAGGTGAAAGGAAATCTCACTGCTGTTTTGGTTTGAGGGGCAACATCTGCTGGTGTTCAGGGCTTACTCCTGCCTCTGCACTCAGGAATCACTCCTGGTGGTGCTCAGAGGACCATATGGGATGCCGGGGATAGAACCCAGGTCATCTGCATGCCAGGCAAGTGTTTTACCCATTGTACTATCTCTCTTAGTCCTGAGGTCAGCTGCTGGGAGTATTTCTTCCAGTGTGGTCAGTCAATGGAGGAGCATGGCCAGGAGCACTTCTGTCCTCTCTGTACAGACGGAGCATGTCCCACTAACCTGAGACCATCTCCCTCCTACAGATAGAGAGACAGAGGTACTAGCTTTGGGAGTCAGACTGTTTGCAGTGGCGCAGGGTTCTGCAGGGATGTTGCAACATGCTGGCTGCAGTTGCCACAGTCTGTGATGCTTGTTGTTGAGCTCACAGCAGCCACAAGGCCAACAGGCGGAAACCATGACCTCTCCTTCATTTCTTGTGATTGTGTGAGAATGTGGGTTTTCTGACATGCCCTCTGTCATGAGCAATGACGCGTAAGACTCAGTGGCCCCTTCATGGCCGTACTGGCCACCAGCAATCTTGGTGGATTTTTGGTTTTTGCTGTCATGTTAATTTCCCAGAATCCTGCTGCAGATTTTGATGCTTTTTAGGCCTAACTGGAAATATTCCATATCATCACAGGCTGTCCAAAGTACTTAGGTATCTTTTCTGGGAAATAGTTAGCCCTTTGTTGCTGTTATTTCTGGCTCCAGTTTCTTCAGGCATGATTGATGAAGTGTCCGATGGAGATTACCGAGAGCTGTGGGGCTGGGAATAAAGAAAGCATTATGAACTGAAGGAGATTTTTTCCCTTTTTTTGGGGCGATGGATGAGGGGCACACCTGGTAGTGCCCAGTGCTTCCCTCTGGCTCTGGGCTCAGATATTGCTAATGGCAGGTCTTAGAGGACCGGATGTGGTAGCAGGGATTGAAACCAGGTAGGGCGTGTGAAGGCAGATGCATTACCCTCTGAGCTATCTCTCTGAACGCCGCCGGGTCCCGACAGTGTCGGGACAGAAGTTCTCTTCTACCTCCGAGGACGCCGGGAGAACAGATGAAAACTCACGAGTCTGGTGCAGTTCCAAAAATGGCTTTTAATAGTACAAAGGCTCTTCCACAGCAATCCAATATAATGAACAAACTCTAGCTCTGGTCTGAATTTAGACCATACAAAAGAGTCTAAGTCTCCCACCAAAGAGAGAGGATCTCACCCGAGTTGAGTCCTACCCAGAAGAAGGAGCAAAAGGCCAAAGAGCAAAAAGCCAAAAGCCAAAAGCCGCAAGGCTGAGGAGCCAAAAGCCACAGGAACCAAAAAGCTGAAAGCTAAAAGACCCAAAGGGCAAAAGTGAAGGGGCCTCAAGTCAGCCCCTTATATACACCAAAGTAATCCAACCGGGAGGGTCATGTCAACAAAGAACCCTAAACAGAGTGTAGAAGAGCGGTGCCACACCCTATTGCAGATATAAACAAAGGTTACACCAAGGACTAATCCCAAGATTATCTCTTATGTAAAACACTGGAGAGAGAGAGAGAGGGCTGATATAAAGTAATACATCTTAATTTCATGAGCTTCATGTAATCTAGATGGTACTCACAAGGTCCTTGTCTGCACCAGGGGTGATTCTGAGTATCTTGTTCTTGTGTACTGAAAGGGTCACACTCACCTGCAGAGCAAACTAGTATGATCCTTCCTATAGTCTTCCTATAGTCTCAACGTAGCCAGGGTGGTAGTCTCCTGGTAAATTCTAAGTGTCCCACGCTGGGTGCAGTGGGTATAAAGAGGAGCTGTGCCCAATCTAGAAAACATAGAAGTCTTAGTAGATGTATAAGTCAGAAGTTATTCAATCAAGGTGACTTCTGTAACTGACATACCCTCTAGCAGTGTTTACATAGAAGAGAGGTCTCATTAGAATGAACCTTGGCTTAAATAGATTAAGCTGGGAGTGGGCAAAACAACAAAACTCCCAGAATAGCTAAATCTGTCCTCCAACAGACCTCCTGAAGGAGAATTTCTTTTTCTTTGCGGGTGGTGGGGGTGGTGGGTGGGGTGGGGTGGGGGGGTGGGGGTCACACCCGGCAATACTCAGGGGTTACTCCCTCGCTCATGAATTACTCCTGGCGATGCTTGGGGGGACCATATGGGATGCCAGGTTTGAACCCAGGTCAGCCTCGTGCAAGGCAAACAGCCTACCCATTGTGCTAACGCTCTGGCCCTGAAGGAGAATTTCCCTTTTTTTTTTTTTTTTTGCTTTTTGGGTCACACCCGGCAACGCTCGGGGGGCTACTCCTGGCTCTGCACTCAGGAACCACTCCTGGCGGTGCTCAGGGGACCATATGGGATGCCGGGAATCGAACCCTGGCCGGCATGGGCGGCCACGTGCAAGGCAAACGATACCCGCTGGGCTATGGCTCGGCCCTGAAGGGAGAATTTCTTAATCCTGACAGGAAGCAGTAACATACCTCCTCATGGGCCTGGGTCTTGCCTTGCATGTGGCTGACCTGGTTCTATTCCCAGTACCTCATATATCCCCAAGTACTGACAGGAGTGATTCCTGAGCACAGAGTTAGGGATAAGCCCCTGAGCACCACTGAGTGTGACTTTAAAAACAAATATGAAGAAAAAAAAAACAAGGGTCCAAGCAATAGCAGAGCGTGTTGGGTGTTTGTCTTCCACGCGGAGTTTGATCCCAGTCATCCCATATGGAGTAATTCCTCAGTGCCTGGGCATTGCTGGGTGTGACCCAAAAAAGCAGAAAAAAAAGAAAGAAAAAGAAAAATGGAGCAAATTATCTGGGGCTGGAGCAACAGCATACGGTGGGTAAGGGGCTTGCCTTGTACATGGCTGACCCGGGTTCTATTGCTGGCATATCATATGGTCCCCTGAGCATAGCCAGGAGTGATTCCTGAGTAAAAATCCAGGAGTAGGCCCTGAGTACTGCCTGGTGTGGGCCCCAAACCAAAAGTAAATAAATAACTAAATCTCAAAACACAAACAAAAAGCCTCCTCATCCTCTAGGCTAGTCCTTTATCAGATCACGTACAGTTCAGGTACACTTGATAGTGCAGAAAAATGAGGAAACATCTCAGTACTCCATCCCTGGAAAATATTTTTCCTTTCTTCCTTTCTTTTCCCCTTTTTGAGTTATTGCTATGCTGAGAATTGGTCATGCTGGGTTGGGTGCTTGTCTCGGCGTAAAGGCAGTGGTGTCCAAACGGCAGAACTGCACCCCTGACACTGCACTCGCAGTGTGGCTCAGTGCTGAGTAGCAGACGTGACCTTGGGCCCGCAAGGCAGGTGCCCTGTCACTGGGCTCTCCCTCACGCTGTTCCACTCTTCCTTTCCTGAGTAATAGTGACTGTCTCTTTCCGTCCCATTCCTGGAGTGGGCAGCCAACAGTGGAAGCTGGAAGGGCAGGAAGGTGTGCTGGGCCAATTGCTTTTGGTTTTTTGGGGGTCTCACCCGGCGATGCTCAGGGGTTACTCCTGGCTCTACTCAGGAATTACTCCTGGCCATGCTCAGGGGACCATATGGGATGCTGGGGATTGAACCCAGATTGGCTGCATGCAAGGTAAACACCCTACCCACTGTACTGTCACTCCGGTCCCATGAAATTTTTAACAAATTGATAAATAAATAAATTTATTTATCTATTGCTTTGAGTCGCACACGGCGATGCTCAGGGGTTACTCCTGGCTCTGAACTCAGGAATTACTCCTGATGGTGCTTGGGGGAACCAGATGGGATGCTGGGGATCCAACCCAGGTTTGCCACATGCAAGACAAACGCCCTCCTGCTGTGCTATCACTCCAGCCCCAGGGTGAATTGCTTTTATTAAGCCCTTCACGGGAAACTGGAAGGTGCATTGCTACCTTGGGGCTTGCAGCCTAAGTGCAGGTCCACAGTCATGTGCAGCCCAGAATTCCACAGCTCCTCTTTGTCTTCTGGAGCTGGGAAGTCAGAATAACATAGCAGGACCATGTGGAAACAGATAAATGTTCCATGGTAGCATTCTTGCCTCCTACATTGTAGTTTAAGATCCTCGGAGCTGTGTCATGATGAAATCTAATCTGAGCCATTGATATAAGGTATCTCTTTTTTACTTTTTGATATAAGCTGTCTCTTTTTTAGTTTTATTTTTCCCTAAGGCATTTTTTTTATTCAGTTTAGGGATGAAGAAAACATTAAAATAATCATTGCAATGGAGCTGAAGAGATAGCACGGTGGATTGGGGCTGGAGTGATAGCACAGCGGAGAGGGCGTTTGCCTTGCATGCAGGTGACCCGGTTCTGTCCCTGGCATCCCATATGATTGAACACTGCAGGTTACTTCCTGAGTGCAGAACCAGGAGTGACCCCTGAACATCTCTACATTTCCAGGACTCCCCGCTTCCAAAAAAGACAGCACAGTGGATAAGCCATTAGGTCATTTGCCCGGCATGCAGCCAACCCAGATTTGATCCCCAGTAACTCCTATGGTGCCCTGAGCCCTGCCAGGAGTGATCCCTGAGCACAGAGACAGGAGAAAGCCCTGAAAAACCACATGGTATTACCCCAAAATAAAACAACAACAAAATTGGAAAAAGTAGTAACCATAAAGATGAAAGAAAATGAGTAGCCCAATGAGGTAGCATTTTATTTTGGGAAAGGGAAAGTGACTGTTTTCCTATGAGTCCATATACATTTCTGAGCCTTAGTTGGTAGCTTATGTCTTCATTATATTGTCCATGAAAATTGAGCTAGAGAAAGTCTGAAGAGTTTTAGCAAAAAGTGTACTCATTCAGAGAGGAAAAGATTCTGTCCAAGAACCAAGACTCCATATTTCTCTACGACTGTATTGCTTTTTGTTTGTTTGTTTTTGGACCATATCCAGCGATGCTCAGAGGTTACTCCTGGCTTTGCATTCAGAGATCACTCCTGGTAGACACAGGGGACTATATGGGATGCTAGGATTAAACCCAAGTCAGTCACATGCAAGGCTACCCACTGTACTATTGCTAAATATACTATCATTCTAGAAATGGAAATTAGAAACCACAATAAGAAAATAGTTGTTGAGGGCCAGAATGATAATACAGTGGGTAGGGTGTTTGCCTTGCACATGGCTGACCCAGGTTTGATCCCTGGCATCCCATATGGTACCCTGAGCTTGCCAGGAATGATGCTTGAGCACTGATGGATGTTGCCCCCAAAACAGATAAACAAAAGCACAGTTACACATACAAAGTAGTTGCTGAGGATTAAATGAACTGTAAAGATACCTTACAACTATCTGACTGTTTAATTTAGCAAAGCTGTTTTTGAGGACAATCTTTCTAGTAGTGCTAGGAAAATTGGCCAAGGTTTGATTCCATACCAGTGTGCCATAAGGAAAGTCGAACACTGAAGCAAGATAAGGCCCTTTT